>QJPP01001076.1:0-215000 GCA_003996215.1 Jaltomata sinuosa
TCAATTCCATAAAAAACTCTTTCCAAGCTAAACTAAGAGACCAGTGTCAACCATGAATCATACACTGGGGCAAATTTTGAGGACTGCCTCAAAATTTACCATAATCCTCTATTCAGGACTGCAACCACCCTAATTCAAATTTCCTTAGGGATATGTAGGCAGCTCAATTTCGATCATGGCCACACCCACTCCGTTCGTGCCAAAGTCATCTTCCCCTTTACCGCAAAAAATACCAGTGGCGACATAAAACCAACGCTGGGGCAAAATTTTGAGGACCTCTCAAAATTTTTGAACTACATTGGCCTGATTCTCGTGAAACCCGAGATATGTAGGCAACTCAGAGACCAGAGTTCGGTCGAATTCATAATGACAATAACCTTTCTCTTTATAAGTACGACCTTTCCAAAAAATTGGATTTTATTTCCAGTCGAGACAAAATTGGCTTTACGTCAACATCGTCGCCCAAAGACTCTTTCATCATCTCTGTTCGAAGAGGGGCAAGTTGTTGACACCCAATTTTGGCCCTCCTTTTTCCCATAATTAATTTTTATATGCTTCTTAATCCCGAGGACTTTTCCAAAATAATTTTCTTATTTTTATATTAATTTTTTATAAATTTTGGCACCAATAATCATTTTTTTAAAATGATTTCCTTTACTTTTTTATAATAATAATTACTAATAATATTGTATCTTATAAAATCACCCCAAAAATATTTTATAATTCATTCTTTTTAACAAGATATTGGTATAGTAACTTTTATTTCAAACTCTAAATGAGATTTGTCGTATCGCTATAACATTTCCTAAATATTGTTCTATCAATTGAGGATTACGATTATGCGTACCAAAATTATGTTTAAGTCAACTATATAAGTATTTGAAATTAATCGGGGTGAAAGAAGGCATCGTTAAATTAATTAAGTGGAAAACGACTAGGGAAATTATTTCTTTTTTCTACAAACTAATTCATTACCTACACATGTTTGGGCCAATTTTTATACCTCTTTCTACCCAACACCTCCTAACCCACTACCCAATTCAGCCGACCCAGCCCAATACTCCCCTGACCCGGCCCAAATTCCTCAACTAAACACACCCTAACTCTTTTCTCTTCCCCACTTTCATCCAAACCAAACAAACCCCTAATCCCTTCCAACCCCAGCCGCCGACACCCCCACCCCCAGACCCTGCTGCCGCCGCCCAACCTCACCACTAAACACACCCCTAATCTCTTCACTCTCCACTCTCTCCTCCACTTCAGCCACACCGACACCCCACCCCCCCAAAACCAGCCGACAAACCCCACCCCCAAACCCAACTGCCGCCGCCCAAAACCCCCAAAACCCGCCGGATTTTGCGGGCAAACGACGACCACACCCTCTCCCGTCACCTCACAACGTCCCTTCCCCTTTTCGGAGGCTTTTGGTAGCCTCGAAAAGGTCGCCACCGCCGGTGGCAGACCTCGGAAAAGAGGAAACCCAGCTGGCCGCCGACCGTCTACTCCACACCGCCGACCCGTCACCATCATCTTTCAAATCGGCCTGAAAAAGGGGTAAGCTTCTTCCTTTTTCTCTGATTTTCATCATTTCCTTTTGCAACTTGGCTTTCCAAGAATTCAAATTTTGAATTCTTGGAAAGGAACCGTTGGAGCCCCAAAATTTCGGCTATAAAAGGACGAAAAAAGAACAGAAAGGGATTTTTTTTTTATCACACACAGACACAAAAAAGAAGAACAGAAGAACACACACACACGGAGGGAACACACACAGAAACAGACGCACGAAATACACACACACACACAGACGGGCGGAAAAAAATCAGAAATTATTATCAAAACAGCTTATCAAAAATTGTTCTCTGTTTGGTTCACTGTCGATTTGCACACTCACTATTCGTTTCACTCTTGTTGTCTCATTTGCTATTCGGATAACCGGAGTCGGAGTCGAAAGTCGCTAGTTTGGAACTCGACACTCAACGGCCTCAATCGCTGCCTAACACAAGGTAAATCCTATCCCGTCTAATTACTTTATGTTTAGTTTTGTGATCCATTGATTCGTGCGGGTTTTTGTTTGTTCTTGTTTGGCTGATTTTAGGCATTTAAAATGTGAAACAAAATCAGTTTCTGGCCGTTTGGTTTAGCTTATGTGATTGTGAAATGTTTACAATTCAAGGTTTGGTTTAATTGTTGTAAATGGTTGGCTGTTTGGTACGAATTATTGAGCAAGATTTGAAGTAATGTAGTTGTCGGGATGTTGGTTTGTATTTAAGGTTGATGGTGTATTGAAAGAGTATTTATAACCTTGAATTAGCTTGAAATGAACCTCAAGAGGCTTCGAGTTTTTCCGGGTTTATACCGCTGAATGTTTAAGGATTTTGTTGTGATCACTTGATGACTATAATAATTGTTTAGTTCGCCTTTTATAATTTTTTCGTTCCCGCAAGGTGTTGGCAGCCTTCGTTTAGCGTAAAAAGGATTTAAAGTCTTAAAACTTTAGATTAGGATGATAAGACTACAAGTTTCAAGCCCTCAACATGGTTAACCGTTTGTTTGTAGACCTTTTGTGCTATTTGTTTCAAGATGTGGGTGCGGAAGTGGTGACTTTGAACCTTATATATGATTGAACAAGCATGGAACTTTACTATTGCAGTAGCCATAGTTGGTTTGAATGTTCTCCTTATGTGTTTTTGTTGACATACATTTGCCTAAGTATCAAGAGTACCACTTAATTTGCAAAGTTGAAATTTGAGTCGTGACTCTCGCTTTTCTTCATTTAAATTTGTGTCATAGTGAAGTTGGCAGACCAATTCGTTAATTGGTTTGTCTTCATTTTTGGTTAGTTGATTAATTTCGTGTAAACCCGAAAAGTATATGTTGTTATGCTTGCATTTCTTGTAGTTCAATCTCTTAAGATAGAAAAGTTTGCAATAAGTTTTGTCATTTTTTTTAGTCCCAAAAATGTTGTTTAGGATAGGAATGTATATATCATGTTTATATTTTTCGGCGTTTGTAAAATATCGTGGTCTTGCTTGTAATCTAACTTTTCTTCAAAACACCTTAATCCTAGTAAAAAGTGGTTGATTTAGTGTGCATTTGTTAGAAGAAGAGGGCTGCCCGTATTTTCATTGTTTTGGTTTTAACTCGGGATCAATTTCGGGAATACTAGCTTAAGGAACTCATTATAAGCCAACGTAGTAGTTTGTTTCTCCTTTAATCTCCCGGTTATTAGTGTTATCTTTTTGAAGTGATTTGTTTCATAACTACTTTCTTTACTTGAAATAAATAATAATAAAGTTTTATATTGCTACTTGTTGTGTACTTTGTTTTCCAATAATCGACTAGTGTTGAAAATGTTCGTTTTGCCTAAGTTCTTTTCGGATAATCATCTCATGTTAGTTCGTTTGTGCTCTAGTCAAATAAATTCGATCATTTGCTAAAAATGAAGCAAATATGGTTACATGTCGTCTTTCATATATTCTTGTGTATTTACCAAATAGCATGTTTGTTTTCTTTATCACTTTATTGTTAAGTTTGGCATATTTCTATATTTTTGTAAACTTTGTTATGCAAGTTACTAATCCTTATCACCTTTCTCTGTTTCATGTACACCCCGGAGAGTTGGAGTTCTCATTCGAAACTCAATCTCGGCCCAAATATGTTTTGGGTCGAACAACTATTAGGAACCATCGCGGTGTTTCGGAGTCACTCACTAGGAGATTAATTCCTTCAAAGGAACTTAATATACTTAGCCCTTTATTTTCTATATGTTTTTCTTATTATTTGAATTTGTTTAACTAACCTTGTATTATTTGGATATGTGTTTTTCTTTGTGACTTCGATTAACATTTATCCTTCGGCTTACCATTTGGTTTGATTAGGATATTTAGTTTGAAATTTTGAAAGAGTTTTCCTTCATTCCTTTAGCTTAGGCAAATATTTCTAAATTCCCTTTTAAATCCTTTAAAATTAGTGTTTAAACACTTTCAAAAATAGTAGTGATAAATGGTGAATAGTGCAGATTTTTTATTAACTAACTTAGGCTTTGTTTCAAGAAGGACTTTGTTCCAAATAACTCGCGGTAGATTTTCAAAAATATTAATTAGCGATTCAATATATTTCAAACAATATTTAGTCATTCTTAGGCTTTAAACTATAGAATGCTTTATCTAATTTAGGCGAGCCTCCATTATATTTAACTTACGGATTCTCTTATTCTAACCCCAATATTTTACAAATATTTGCTATACTCTATATATATATTTTGAGACTTTCAGATTTTTGAAGCCTAACAATGCAAGGTATATATGTCATATGTTATCTACCACAAGGTATATATATTTATATTTTTACTTATCCTTCTTCCTACTTAATTATACATATATTATTTTATCACAATTACATTTACGTACATAATACTTTCTTTCATATTCAATGCATGTTCATTTTTACCTTACGAATAAAAGTCTCCCTTACATGAAAACAAATAAATCTCGTTCTCTGCTCAGTTTTCAAAATTGTTCTTTTACATGAAATATATTTACAAAACAAAAATATGATTTTCTCTAATATCTTTTCTCTATTACCAATATATTTCTTACATACTTTTACTTATCCAAATCTTTTGAAATAATAAACTTTTCACACGATTTCCTATATTTTAAATATACATACGTCATCTTTACTTTCCTTTTAATAAACATGTCATAAACTTTCTCAAACTTTAAGAACTACATATATTTTATTTTACAAAGGCATATTTATTATAAATAATATCTTTATCTTTTTACATAGCTTTTAAGTATATATTTCTTATAAATCATAAAGTTTTACATACTTTAATTATAATTACGATAAAAGTATTGTTATTAAACTTTTCATATGTTTTGACATGTACGTACATATGTTTCATCTTTTTTTTACCACAAACATATTTCATATTTTTGCCTATTGTAGTGGCATGTGTCATATACTTTGAGTTTTCTTAAATTAATAAAAATATGTTTTTGTCACCCTTTTCTAGCAAATAATGAGCAAATAACTTTTCCCAAATATTGTTTCTAAACTGAGTTTAAGGACTATCTTCGGATAGGCTCTGAAGGGTGCCTAACACCTTCCCTTCGAGTAACCAAAACTCTTACTCAGAATCTCAAACGTTTTCGCAGACTAAAAACAGAGTTTTACATTAAAAAATGGTTTTCCTAAGTTTCCTAAAATTTAGGTGGCGACTCTAAACCCTTTTCCAAAACAAAGGCAGAAAGAGCCGGATGTTGCAAGCATATTTTGGCCAGTTCAAAATAGGGCGCGACAACAAGGCGACATCCAATTGTGTGCTCATGATTCAATTTAAAACAAGCCTCGACGTAGGCCTTTAGCATATTTATAAAGCACATGTAGTGAAATAATAGGGAATGTAAGACCAACCCGGCAACACAATCTCAATCAATAAAAATCAAGCCCGGCGAGGGCACAAATATGCTCAAAATAAAAACAAAACATAATCAAAGGGCCCGACAAGGGCAATAGCATCACAATCATCCAAAATGTGCCTGACAAGGGCCAAAATAAAATCTAACAGAATATCATCAAGGCTCGACAAGGGAAATTAAAACTAATATCTCAAGCCCCATCACGGGCACCAACAAAAGCAAGTAAAGCCACCCCCTCCCCATAAAGATAGCATTGCCCTCAATGCTAATAGTAAAATGGGAAGAGAGTGGAACTCCCTGGAGGACTAAGCCTCATCATCATCATTATTTGCAGTTGTCTCCACATCTGCGGGCTTCTCACTCTCATCATCATCTAGCTCCTGATCTTCGTTGCCAGACAGCACCTCATCCTCATAGGCTGCAAACAAGCTATCCAAGGGTCCGGTAATTTTACGAGGTGGAGACAAAGTGGTCAAATCTTCTTGCATTACCGGGGCTTTCCTTTTATCCTTGGCCATGTCTTTCTGGAGGGATTTGATAGATTTCTCACAAACATCCACCCATTTGCGCAGATTGAGAACGCTTTCCACAACTTCTTTCATGGCCCACTTGGCTGCTTTATCAATCAAACCCTATATATCATTTGATAAATCCCTCAATTGCCTCTCATGATTGCATGTTTTGTCAATCATGTCCTGGAGGTTATTTTTGGAAAGTGGCTATCTGGGTGCAGTGGCTGAGGGTGTGTGTGCTTCCAAAGCAGGATGAGACAGAGGAGAGGTATGTATTTCAGCATCAGAGTCATCATCCTCGACTTCCACCGATTCCTCTACCCTACGCCTTTTGAATTGAGGAGCGTCCCGGTCAGTCTTCTTGTCAAGATCCAACACACCAATGGCCGAAGTAGGAGTATCACAGTCAAAGTAAGAAACAATGGCTTGCGCACAAAGTTTGCTAATCAACACCGGGAAGGGAAATTCATCACCAATCCTTAGAGATTTCCTTTTTATCACTAAGGCAATGAACTCACCCACGTTGATATGATCTCCTTCCATGATAGTAGGTACCAGCATGGCTCCATCATGTGTGATCTTTTTGTCATTCTAAGAAGGCATGAAATGGGAGTGCACAAAGTCATACCATAAGCGTGTCTCAAAGTATAAAGTCTGGCGGAAAATTTCACCCCCCATAGTAGCCCAGGGATGTATGTCAGGAGCAATGATAGGAGCAGCCCATTTGAGAGGTTTGCGCTGGAGGAGTAGCTTAGCAATGAGGTCAGGTGCCGATTCAATTGGAGTGCTCCAATAGATGGATTAATTGCAGCTGGAGTGATCTTGACTTCTTTCCCCCGAACCATAACTGAGTGTAATGCGGGGAACATCTCACAACCCCCTTTGTGGCCCTTAGCATCTTGTGTGGCTTGATATGAGGTGAAGAACTCCCGGACTAACTCCTTGTAATAGTTTTTGGGCACTTCCTGAAATGGTTGCCACTGACAGTTGGCAAACTGAGTGGGGATATTGGGTAGATTATCCTCGACTGCGCTCAGGTTGAAGCTTTGCTCCTCATTGAAGGTCCTGCCTTTATCATGATCATAAATCCTCTTCATGCCCTCCATTCCGAACCGAACTCTCTCTTCTACTAAAACTTGGTCATGGGAGGATGAGACTTTCTTTTTACCCTTTGAAGTGGGCTTGGAGGAGGAGGGAGTTGTTGGCCTGCATGAGCTCCTCTCGGGGTTACCCTTGTTAAAAGACATATTCTGCATACAGATATTGTGAGCCAAAAACAAAAACACACTCTACAAAGAAGTTAGCAACTACAAAGGATGGAATGCAACGGACTAGAAAAACAAAGTAGGTGACTGATGGATTGTGCGGACCACATGCGAAATGCACCAGAAGGAGTGTGTGTCGTATATGCTAGTGTACAAGCTACTAGAATCCTACAGTGGTTTTTCCATCGAGGTGTAAAGCTGGTGCGATTTGCACCATCCAAAGTGCGTGTCATACCATGCGTCGCCCCTCAAAGTAGTGATTGGTTTTCTCTTTTCAACATGGTGTGATGCCTTATGCAACCCGCACATCAAGATCTATGCATCGCATGTGAAACGCACAAAGTCACAATTGGAATTTTGGTTCCTTGTGTTTTTGTGAATTCCACATGTGATTCGTAGAGCAAGATGTGATTAGGCACTTGGCACCACTCAACAAACCCATCAATATTAATAAAGGGGCAAGGGATATTGTGACCACAACTTCCAGGTACTTAGACTTCCCCGAATTTCCATTAACACAACAACAAGCAAGAAAGGAGCTCAACGACTTCTCTTAATATGGACGTTACCCCGTATATCATTGGGATTATTAATCCCTCACTTGCAATAATGGGTACCAACAATTTTAGCAATAATTGACCCCCTCCCCGCACAAGATCATACACCCCAAATATATTGCTCAACAATAATCATGGGTATACAATCAACAAAATTCAGCCTCAAGAGTCAATTTTCAATCAAAACCTCATGACAAATGATGATTTGCCCTTAAGAAAGACGTCACCCAATCTATCATCGGGCCAAACCATTCGTCAATCACAAGTGAGTTACTCAGACTTCACCCCAAACACATATTTCAAGGCCAAAATTCACTACCAATCAACATGCATTAGCAAAATTTAGGTTCTACCAAGTTGACAATAAGCAAAATTATCAATGCAACTCAAAATTGGGGACCCAAAATTTCTGGATCTCACCCAAAATCAGCATGGCAATTCTATTAAGCATTCTTCATAATATGAGTTCCCAACCTTCATAAAACACGTATTTAACGTTGGGGAACTTACCACAAGTGAAGATTACAAAGGGAGGAGTGAAAATTAAAGCTTTTTGGACTTCAACAATGGTGGCCCAAGCAGACCTCACCGGAGAATGATGGCAACAGTGGTGGTGTAGCGGTGGAGATGGTTGGGAGAGAGGAGAAGAATATTTTGGAAAAAGTAGAGAGGTTTGTGGAAGGTTTTAGGAGAGAATTTTGAGAGTTTGAGAGAAAGGATGGTGGAAGAAGGAGAAGAGAGGCAGTTTTAGAAAGAAAAGAAGAAGAAAAGTTTAGCTGAGTCATCTCCGAGTCAGGTCGGTCAATGGGTTAGGTCAATTAAAATTTACCTTCCGTGTGCTACGACATGCGATTCGCACCAGCCTTGGTGCGGACTGCATGGCATTTTGCACATCGCCCCTTTTTCTCTCCTGGTTTGCCCAGGCGTCTGTTTTGCCATGCGATGGAGGTACGATGCACACTTGGGCTTATGCAGTCCACACGGTCCAGCGCACATCGCCTCTATTTTTTCAAATTTCCTTCAGGCATTCTGATTTGGCCTGCGGTATGCTGTGCGACACGCACAATTGCTTGTGCGGTCCATACAGTCCACCGCACAACCCATTTTTTCCCTGCTTTCCCTTGTTCATTTTTCTATCCATGCATTCCCTACAAACACACCAAAAACAACAAAAGATAACCAAAAACAAATAATGAAACTTGGGTTGCCTCCCTAGCAGCGCTTGATTTAACGTCGCGGCACGGCGATACTACCTCAATCAATTATTATTTGGGTTGGTGATGGTATCACTAGGCATTGTACCTTTTATCCTTGGGTTCATTTGGCTTGAGAGGTGGTTTATTTGGGCCTCAAGATGCTTGATCGAGGCTTAGTGGGAGCTCACAGTTTGGTGAAGTGTTGAGACTTCACTCTCTATCTTGCTCACTCCCGTATTGGTGGTGTCCACCTTTTTAAGAAGCAAGGACAACATGTTCTCCAACTTGGAATGGCCGGGGTTTCTTGTGCTCGATCGGTAGAGAGAGTCCACCTTGTTCGGAGGGATATAGGGATTCAAACTATGGTGATTGAAATGATCGCCATCCTTGTCTCTGTCCCTCCAATTTCAGTCTCTTTCTTTGTCTCAAATCCAACCTTAGTTCTCTTCCCTCGGGCGATAATAACCGAGATGAGAACCTGCCGACATAAAATATAGTTTGCCATCAACTACTGTCATCAACTCATCATCACTTGCTTTGATTTTTGGTGTACTCAATGCATTCACTGTCTTAGCACCACCAACTCCCATTACATGCTTGGCCATCAAATCAATTTGTGTCATCATTTTGGCCATTGTATCATCACGCTCCTCATCCTTCTTCCTTATTTCATTAACCAAGATGGATGAGGGTCCTCCCGAAGTTGGCACATCAGCTTCTCTTGTATGCCAAGCTTGATTGGTTTTTGTCATTCGCTCTAACAAAGTTGAGGCAATGGGAAATTATAAGTTTATGAAGGTGCCACCTCCAAGGTTGTCAGCCACTAATTTATTTAGAGTGTTCAACGACCGATAGAAGCTTTGTAGCAATACGTTGTTTGAAAACTCACGGTTCGGACACAAGAGAAGCTTCTTTTTGAACCTTAACCAAACTTCATGTAGAGGCTCATCCGGGAGTTGCCTAAAGTTGGTAATCTTATCTCTTAGCTTCATCATACGAGATGGAGGAAAGAATCTCGATGTAAATGCCTCAACCAACTCGGCCCAAGATGTGATAGAGTCATCCAGAAACTCTTCCAACTACGCTGTGGCTTCTCCCATCAAGTAAAAAGGGAATAGGCATAATTGGATGGACTCTTGGGAGATATGTTGAAAAATGAACGGTTGGCAAATCTTGACAATATTCTGAATATGTCGGTTGGCATATTCATGTGCTGCTCCACCAAATAGGCTCTTCATTTGGATTAAGTAGAGCATGGTGCTAGTCATATCAAAGACAACATTTCCCACCGTGGGGGTAGGCAGATTGCACCCATACTCCCTGCATCATAGGCTCAGCCTCCATGAAGCCATCAACGCTCTTGTTGTAATCGGCCTCGTTCATAGGCTAACGTGCTTAATCACAACATAAACAACTAATAAAAGTAAACGAAACAAGCACTCTCAAAGTGACTTCAAATCAACAATCAAAAATAGCTATCAACTCAAGTCCCCGACAATAGCGCTATTTTTTATGAACGCTCAAATCATGCTCCCCAAAGTTGGAGGTCACGACGATCGTGCAACAAAACAAAATTTATAGTTCCCAATGGGTGTCGGGGTCGTACCCAAGTGACTTGGAGCTAGCTAAATGAATATTGTATTGAAGTGAGTTCAAAATGAGAGTAAGTGCTTAATCATGAAAATAAAAGGTTGGGGGAATTGGGATGTTGTCACTACAATCACAATTCAAATTAATGCAAATAAACAAAAGCGGGTGTACCAAATTGAGTAGGAGACTAGGGATGTGTATTTGATGGGGCTTTAATCATGGGATAGGGTGATTATCAATTCACACTTATTCTTTCTTATTGACATAAGTAGCATTGGTCATAGGTATGGATTGTTATCTTTTGATCAACAACCAAATATCTAATAATCTCGGTTAGAGCATCATTGGTTTGATCGACAAACAACCAATCTAAGCTTGGGGAGGTCATACTATCTCTAGCTTAGACACTTAAGTGGGTGATTCCTTCGATAAGAGCTATTACTAGCCTCAAATCTGGATGGAGTCCCAAGTTCCCACTAGTAATTTCACATCCGAAACCATGAAATCCTCTTTCAAGCAATCACATAGTCAAGTAATGAAAATAATATTTGCAACCAACAATTTTAGGATTAAAACTTGGTAAAACTACTAGACCCATGTCATATAAGCAATTATAAAGATGAATTAACAACACCCACACCCATTTGTCAAGCACCCATCATCAACATACCCTTAGACAAGAGAAATTAGTCACTCATAGCAAATGAGAGAGATATACCAAATGGGTAAGCCAAAATCCTCTTCATTAGAGCTGAATGTCAAGTTCTAAGCTCAATTTGAGTACACAAATGGTTAACCAAGAGAATGGATTCAAGCCTTCTTCTCTTTGGAGAGGAAAACTTATTCTCAAGTCAAAAAACTTTCTAAAATATTCAGGATTGAAGTATGTTATTTACATGTGCCTAAATTGGCCTTTTATAGTTTCCCAAAATGTCACTAAAATTTAGGACAAAATTGCCTTTTGGGTCATGTACAGTGCGACGTGCGGTTCGTACGTCATGATGTGCGCATCGCACACCCTCTTCAGTGGCTTTTGCAGCTTCATGCGGAGGAGGTGCAGTTCGTACCTCAGCTTGTGCGTGTAGCATGGCCACCGCATCTCAGGTCAGAATCTCCAGTTTTTCTGAACACTTCACACTTCACTCCTTTTTAGCTCTTTTTGGGTCCATTTCCTTATTTCTCATCATTTATCAAAAGTACCTGCATATACATCAATAAAGGCCATAAGAACCTCTAAATCTATTCAAAACATAGCAATAATTCATGGATATAGGCTTAATAAGTTGGTAGATTACCGACTTATCACTTTCTCTCAAGAACAAAGCAGAGGGTTTCCTCCAAGTTTCTCCCCAAAATCCAAAGGTTCAATCGTAGAATATTTCTCCAGGTATGTGGGATTTCACTAATGAGTTCCTTTCACTCACCAGGTCCCTAAAACTCAGTCAATTACTGCAGTTTCTCCATCATTACTTAGACCTATGGTATAAATCCTAGAGAATTCCTTACTATTCAGATGCTATAAGTTATATGATGCTTAGTTCATGTTCTTGGAGAATTAGCATAGTTTCATGTATAGAACTCAGAAACCCGAGCTTGCGTTAATTTTAGTATTTTATAAATTATGCTTGCTAGGCAGATTAGTCAGACAATTATGCTTCAGAATTAAAATTCCATATCATTCAGTATATGTATGTTGCATTCTCATATTTTACTAGTATTTTGAGCTATCCAGTATTACAGTTGCATCTTTAGCTTTATATTTAGTTGGGAGTAAACTTAGCATCGAGCGGACGAAGGGATGAAGGCTCACCCGCCAGTTTAGACTGAGACCTTTAGCAGCAATCCTTGAGTCCCAGAACTACGATGCCACCGTAGGTTCTAAAGGGGTCACCCATCAGATTAGACTTGACACCCTTATCCCTTGTGGACATCAGTTTAGTGGATCCACGTCAGACTTGTTTGTACCCTTGGCAAGGTATGAACACCCTTCCATCTAGGGTTACAGGTTGGCCCCATAGTTAGCTCAACTTGGGGTATGTCAGTTAATAGTATCTCCCACAGTCAGACTCATGTTGCATTGACCTTATATTCAGTTAGTCAGTGCAACATGTGATATACTCATGATATTTATTTGGTCATTGCATCTCAGCTTACTTCTCAGTTTATGCTTCAGTATATATATTTCCATGTTCAGTTGTTATATTGTTTAACTTAGTTCATATCCCGCATGCTCAGTACATTCAAAGTACTGACGCATACTTTTGTGCTACATCGTTTTATGATGTAGGTTCACGCGCTCAATATCCAGATCGCGCTTAGATCGATTTTCGATCCGTACTCAACAGCTGCCGCAGTGAGTCCTCTTAGTTCAAGGATGATATACATGCTTTACCTTTCAGTCTTCTTATTTCATTTTTCAGATTATTAGAGTTAGCTGGGGATATGTCCCAGTAACTCCCATTAGTTAGAGGATTTCAGACATAGACTAGATTCAACTTGAGTTGATAGTGTTGTTCTTCAGTTATGACTGCACTCTTATATATTTTATATTCAAACATGTTTGTTTTGGGCTTTTCCCCACTTCAGTTCTTAAATTGTTTTCAGCTTCCGCACAATATTAGCTTTTAAAACAAATTATTTAGATATGCTAGACCATGGGTTAGCTTGGGGTCACTTGTGACTCTAAGCACCGTGTTGAGTCTAGGGGGTAGCCTAGGGGCGTGACAAACTTGATATCAGAGCATCAGGTTTAAGTGTCCTAGGGTGTCTGGAAGCCACGTCAAGTAGAGTCTTCTTCATGGGTGTAAAGCGCACCACACTTATGGGAGAGAAGTTATGAGATGTCACTAGGAACAACTTCCCTTCTTTCTTTTCTAGCTCGTGCTATAGAGTATGAACTCTATTTAATCTCCTTCTAACCCATGCTCTTTTCATTTCAAAAAATGCCTCCCAGAAGAGCTAATGCCAGAAATCAGCCAGCACCAACAGCTCCAGCAGACCCATTGAATGAGCAAGTCACGCATGCCGAATTCAGGCCTGCTTTCCAAGTGCTTGCTCAAGCTATGACCGGCCAGGTCAATCAGCAGGCTGCGACACCCGCTCCACCTCAGACTAACACTGCAGCAACAAGAATACGAGATTTTACTTGGATGAACCCTTTGTAATTTCATGGGTCTAAGACAGAAGAGGATTTGCAAGAGTTTCTCAATGATTTTTCTGCCTATCAGTTGAAGGGAGTGGCCTACACTTGGTACCAGCAATGGAAAGAATCTCTTGGTACTAATGCGGGTCCAGTGAGTTGGAACCTTTTCAAAACTGCTTTTCTGGAATGGTTTTTCCAACTAGAGCTCATGGAAGCCAAGGTTCAGGAATTCATTAACCTGAAGCAGAATGACATGAGTATGAAGAACTATGATCTCAAGTTCACACAGCTATCCAAGTATGCTCCAGCGATAGTAGCTGACTCCAGGGCCCGTATGAGCAAGTTTGTATCTGGTGTGTCGGATGATGTGGTCAAAGAGTGCAAGACTGCTATGTTGATTAATGAGATGGATTTCTCCATATTGGTTACTTATGCCCAGCAGATTGAGGAGGAAAAAATCAAGGAAAGGGGAGGAGATAGTAAGCAGGCTAGGACAGGTGACTTTAGCTACTCTCAGCAGATGTCAGAGGGTGGTAATCTCTCTAATTTTCTTTAGAAGAATTCAGCTCCAGCTCCATTTTCTGCTAGTGCCCCAGTGCCTAAATTCAAGAAGGATCGACGAGATAGAGCATCTGGCTCTAAGTCCCAAGGTACAGTTACTAGCGAGCGCACCCATCCAGTGTGTAAGAAGTGTGGTAGGAATCATCAGGGTGAATGCATGGAAGGTAGTGGAAATTGCTTTGGGTGTGGTAAGCTAGGCCAAAGGATGAAAGAGTGCCCTGAAAATTCTCAGAAGAGCAGGGATGTTCGTTCGCAGAATCAGGCCAGCTCTGCAGCAGCTCCAGCAAGTCACCCCACTCAGCAGGGTGCCTCGTCTGGTACAGGTGATGGTTAGTGCCAGAATAGGTTGTATGCTCTTAAGGCTCGACAAGATCAGAAGGACTCACCTGATAAGGTCACAAGTATGTTGCGAGTCTTTAATACTGATGTCTATGCATTATTAGATCCAGGGGCTACGCTTTCTTTTGTAACTCCATTTATAGCAGTAAATTTTGATGTCAGTCCAAAAATTCTCTCAGAACCCATCTCAGTCTCTACTCTAGTTGGTGACCTAGTTATAACTAGATGGGTATACAGAAATTTCCCCTTCACAGTCTCTCATAAAGTCACCTCAGCAAATCTTATAGAGTTAGAAATGGTAGATTTTGATATCATTCTAGGAATGGATTGGTTACATTCTTATTATGCCTCAATCGATTGCAGAACTAGGATCATTCAGTTTCAGTTTCCAAATGAGCCAGTCTTAGAATGGAAGGGTAATAACTCAGTGCCTGTAGGTCGTATCATCTTCTACCTTAAGGCCAGAAAAATAATTTCCAAAGGGTATATCTATCATCTTGTTCAGGTCAAGGATTCAAACTCTGAAACCCCAACTCTTGAGTCAGTTCCAATAGTAAGTGAGTTTCCAGAAGATCTTCCTGGAGTTCCTCCCGAAAGGGAAATCAACTTTGGAATAGATCTCCTTCCGGATACCCAGCCTATTTCGGTTCCTACTTATAGAATGGCTCCACTCGAGCTTAAGGAGTTGAAGGAACAATTGAAAGACCTTTTAGATAAGGGCTTCATTAGACCCAACATCTCTCCATGGGCCACTCCAGTGCTCTTTCTGCGTAAGAAAGACGGTTCTCTCAGGATGTGCATAGACTACCGCCAGTTAAATAAAGTCACAATCAAGAATAAATATCCCATCCCCAGGATTGATGACTTGTTCGACCAGCTTCAGGGTGCTAGTTGCTTCTCTAAGATAGAACTTAGATTTGGCTTCTCTAAGATAGAACCCAGCCCCACCTCTTCGACAAACATCAGAAGTTTCTTGGGTTTGGCTGGTTATTACATGAGGTTCATAGAAGGATTTTCATCCATAGCCACCCCATTGACCAAGTTGACTCGGAAAAAGGTCAAGTTCTAGTGGTTAGAGGAGTGTGAGAAAATCTTCTTAGAACTGAAGACTAGGTTGACTACAGCTCCGATCTTGACTCTACCAGAGAGTTTAGATGGTTATGTGGTTTATTGCAATGCATCCAGGGTCGGCCTAGGTTTTGTTTTGATGCAGCAGAGTAAGGTCATAGCTTATGCTTCCAGACAGTGTAACACCCCAGAACTTGATCCAACTTTAAACTTAAGATATCTGAAAATTTTGAACTTTTCAGGAATGACGGGTCCAAACCACGGAGCGTGGTTCGAACCACAAGTCATGGAGTGGATTCGTGATTTAAGTCTGTCAGAATCGGTCTTTGGTCTAAGAACCATGAGTTGATTTTATGAACCGTACTTCAATATACGACACATCCTGTCAACTCGTGGAACCAGACCTGAGGACTGACTGATTCCCAGGAACCACGAGTCAAGACTACAGATTGTGGTTTGAATTACGGGTCCATTCTGTTGACTCATGGAACCTGATCACAGGCCTGCCAAAACCCTTAGAAATGATGAATAGCTTACACGAATCATAATCCTTTCTATGGGTCCATCCTATTGACCCGTAGAATGTCTTCTGCAAGTTGGTCATTTGGCCAAGAACCATGAGTAGGACCCACGAGTCATGGTTCAAACTACAACCCATGGAACCGACCCGTGATTCCTGAAGCCAACCCTCTTTATCAGTTTTTCCTAATTATTTCCCAGGGGTATTTTAGTCATTACCCATTCTTTTAACTCATAAGTGAGGTCGTTTTGACCATTTTTAATAGGGTTTCTACACCTATTAGCCTAAGTCCCTTCTCATTACTTCATTCATCTCCCAAAAAGGAAAAGAACTCTCTTAAGCTCTAGGTCTGAAGCTCCAAGTCCAAGTCTCCTAATCTTTTCAATTTCAAGTGGGTTAACTTCAATCAAGGTATGTGGGTATTCAACAATAGGTTTCCTTCACCCTTGTGCCCAAAACCCTAAATCTCTATTTTGATTTCATGAACTTTTAAATTAGGGTTTTACCCAATTCTTATGAGTTTTGATATAAATTGCCTTCTCATAATTTCAATATGAAATTACTACTAAGTTGCATGATTTTGCATGGGTTTTTACGCTTGAACTCCTATTTCAAATTGAAGGCTAATTATGGTAAATCTTACATGCATGAATTGATTTAAGAAAAATTGGGTATTTGATAGCATGTTTTTCATGGAATTTCAAGAAAGTGCATGCCTAGTTCCTATGTTTTACGAAATTATATGTTATTATGAAATCGAACTAGTGCCATGCAAGTTTTCAAGTTATGAACTATTATGCAAGACAAGACACCCGATGTTCCATCAATGCTTATGAATCATTTACTAAACGAAGGTTTGTTAGTAGTATAAAGATCCGGGTTATGAACATGTTATGAACAACTTTCAATATCTAGATATGTCACATGTATGTGAGCCTCATGTTATATATATATATATGTTTTGGGAGTAGTATTTAGCACCAAGTTGCACCGGGTGAGAGTACCCCTAGTCCCATAATTACGTGCCACCGTAGGTTCCCTCTGTGGCTTATGACAGGATCCTGGTATGACATGGTTCTAATTTTGACTGGTTAAGACAACCTTTTTCAGTGTGGGTGTATGGCACTGGACTCCATGTAACTCAGCATGGTTTATGTCGATTAAGAGAAACTCCCCACATGACTATTTTCAAGTTATGAAGTTACACGATACTTTACTTTGAAACTTGGTTTTACTTCATGTTTATGTCTTAAATCTCGATGAATTCTTATGCTATCTCTTATTTCAAAAGAGCTCATTTTAAGCATATTTTAAGTATGTTTTATCATGATTATACATATCTCACATACTCGGTACATCCTATAGTACTGACGCATATTTTGCACTGCATCCTCTTGATCATGCAGATTCAGGTTCCCTCTCTCAGGCACGTGGCTGGTGACCGCAGACTGTATCCAGTCAGTGTTGGTGAGTCCTCATTGTTTGAGGGCTAGTTATAACTCTAGTTTGTTTTGATTATTTACTTTCGTACTTTGAGTTAGCTAGGTTCTTGTCCTAGCAACTCCTTATGTCATGTATAGAGGCTTTTCAGACATAGACGGTATTCAGGTCTTCTTTGAATCATGATCTTTTGATTTTATCTTATGGATTGAGTTATCTAATTCGTATTATGCTTCCGCTATGCTTAATTGATATACCTGAGTTATGCTACAACCAAGGGTTAGATTGGGGCACTTGTGGTCCCAGGTCCCGTGTTACGTCTAGGGGGTTGCCTCGGGGCGTGACAAACTTGGTATCAGAGCCTCAGGTTCAAGAGTCTTAGGATGTGTGAAAGCCGCATCAATTAGAACCTCTCTCATGGGTGTGAAGCATGTCACGCTTATGAAAGGGAAGCTATGAGATGTCATAGAAAAACCTCACTTTTTTCATGATCCAATCACGCATTGGAGTTCAACTCTAATATCCTTCTAATCCTTTTCTTGTACATTTCAGATCTTTCCTCGATGTTCTATGCCTCACCGAGCCGCTCGGAATGCTGCCCCTCTAGTTCCTGCCTCTGAGGTCACGACTGAGGAATTCAGGAATGCCATCTATTTGCTAGCCCAGACCTTGGTCGCTCAGGCCAACTAGCTAGATCCTATCCCAGTCCACCCTTAAGGTGGGGTAGCAACCTGGGTTCATGATTTTGTCCGAATGAACCCACCTGAATTTTGGGGTTTGAAGGTGAGTGAGGACCCACTTAGCTTTATTAATGAAGTGAAGAAAATCTTTGATGTTATGCAAGTGGGTGATGTTGATTGTGTGGAGCTCACGTCCTATCAACTCAAGGATGTAGCCCATATATGGTTCACGCAATGGAAGGAAACTAGAGCTAGGGACGTGGTCCCTATGACTTGGGAGTATTTTGAGAGAGCCTTCCTTGACTGGTTCTTTCCCCAAGAGTTGAGGCAAGCGAAGACTGAGAAGTTTGTGAACTTGAGACAGAGGTCGATGTCAGTCCAAGAGTACAGTTTGAAGTTCACTCAGTTATTGTGGTATGCCACTTCTATGGTAGCGGACCCGCATGACCAAATGAGTAAGTTTATCTATGGGGTTTAAGATATGGTGAAGAAAGAGTGCAGGTCTGCTATGCTATTGAGTGATATGAACATCTCTAGACTCATGACTCATGCTCACCAGATCGAGGGGGACAAGCTTAGGGAGATGGCTAGAGAGAACAAAATAGTTAGATCCGAGAGTTCAGGTTTTGGCCATCAGAGGTCCGGTGGCGGGCACCACTCCTCGTTTCAGAAAAAGTCATTAGGACCCATTCATTCTTCTGCTAGTGCCCCTACCTAGGACTCGAGGCCCCATTATGATCAGACTGGTAGAGGATCTGGGTCTTATTCACAGTCTCAAGGGAATGTTGCTAGAGGACCATCCCAACCCATTTACAGCAAGTGTGGAAGAATCACCTGGGAGAGTGTCGTGCGGGCACGGGAGCATACTTTAGGTGTGGACAGGATGGATACATGATTAGAGATTGCCCTTCGGCTAAGAAGGGGCAGGGAGGTGGTAGGGCTCAGTCTGCTCTAGCAGCCCCAGGAGGTCGACCAGCCCAGCATAGCTCAACTTCTAGTTCTGGTGGTCAGCGCCAGAACTGCCTTTATGCTATGTACTCTCGTCAGGACCAGGAGGGTTCCCTAGATATTGTTACTGGTATGTTGAAACTATTCTCTTTCGATGTGTATGCTTTGTTGGACCCCGGTGTCTCCTTATCTTTTGTGACCACTTATGTAGCATGCAAATTCAAAATTTGTCCTGAATTTCTTTTAGAACCTTTTAGTGTTTCTACTCATGTTGGTGAGTTAGTCCTAGACAAGAGAATCTACCAAAATTTGCCTATCTTAGTCCTTCATAGAGTCACTTCAACGGATTTAGTAGAGTTGGAGATCACAGATGTGTCGGTGTTCTACGACATATTTGACTCCTTTAACTAAGAATAATCGTGAGTTTTCAAGCAACCGTTATTGTTTTTGATGGGTTTTATGTTTAACCTGCAGGAACTTGAACCAAAACTGAAAAATATGGATTTTTGACACTAAAAGGCTCTACAGGTTAGTGTGACAACTCACTTGACGAATCGTCAAGGTTCTAACGAGTCGTCACACCAACCGTCAAGCTAAACACTCAATTTACTTGCAAGTCGTCACTGGGCGGATGACTTACCAGAATTTACCAGCAAGTCGTCACTAGCCTAACGACTTACCAAAAAATACTAGCAAGTCGTCATCGCATCGACGACTTACCAAAATATTTGTCAGGCTGGGCACCTCAGCTCACTGGATAGTGGCGACAGATGGCTTGACGGCTCATCACAGACCTGACGGACCTTCAGGAAAGCTCTCAAGCTTTGATAGTCGAAGTTCAGCCACTGCCTAAGAGTGACGGTTCATCTGACGGCCAGTCACATGCTTGACGGCCCGTCAGGTGAAGCCGTCAAAGTCAAAAGTGGGATTTCAATTCTATTTTTGGACTTTATTTCCTGGACTGCTATAAATACCCAGTGTTAGGGTTATTTTATTATTCATTACCCAATATTTTCCTTTGGTTTTTTAGCATTTTTGGACGACTTTGGAGAGGAGAAACATGACACAATACGTTTTCTTCTTCTTCCTCGATCTTTTCTGGGAAATTTTTGGCTTATTGTTCTTGGAAAGCTTGAAGCTTGTGTTCATCTATTTTGTAAGAACCTTTTCTTATTATTATGAATACTATTACTTCATTCTTTCATTTTGCAAGCATGAGTGGCTAAAGCTCCCACAACTAGGGTTGTGGGAGCCATGGCAAAAGTCATAATCTAGGGTTCGGGTGATATTGGGTTTGGTTTGTATGCATATCACATTGTTAATCTTACGTTTTTACCGTCTTCTAGTGGTTGCAAATATTAGAACATGCCTAGGTTTGATTTTCTTGAACAAAGAAATTAAAATCGGGAAATTTGGATTAACAACAAGGATTCGGGACTACTAACTCTCGTCTAATGATTGACGCTCTAGCGAGGTTAATCTACTTGAAGTGTAAATTGAGTTTTGTATTGTAATATTTTCAAGTTCGAGAGAATTAAAAAGATAAAGCGTCTATTTGGTTGAGAAACGTTTAGACATAGGAATGAATTCAATTACTTCGTGATTATGCATATGAAAAGAACCCGATTGAACTCTAACCTGAGGTTGTTTACGAAACCATGGTGAACACATTCCTAGTTTGCCTATCTTATTGAATTTTACTCATTGTAATTTGTTGCTTACTATGTGAAACAATCAAAGTTCGATCAATACAAACCCCCTATTTACAGGAAACTATTGATTACTAGTCAACCAAGTCACTAACGACTTAATTTGCACCTTATTCCCTGTGGGATCGACCCCAACCTTTGTTGGGTTCTATATTTGACAACGACTGCTTGCGCTTCTTAATTGAGGTGTAGTTTGGGCATTATCAAATTTTGGCGTTGTTGTCGGGAGATACGATTATTTATTAAGTCCGGTGTGTTTATTTGACTATTAGTCATATTTCCTGCTTTTACTTTTATTTGTTGTTTTTGTGATGGCAGGGTACAGATTTGTGCATGCTTAGTGCCCAAAGCTCGGGTGAACCAGTATTACCATACGACCCCGAGCTTTTTAGAACTTTAAGGCAAGACATGAATGCACAAGCAGGCCAACAACACTTGAACGTTGATGATATTGAGCTAGTTGTTGCATTGGGTGATGATGTTGCTTGCACCTGTTCCAGAGACTGCACCTACCTTGGAGACCCCGATGGTCTCCAACATCGTACCACATTCTGAGGCCCAAGGGCTTCACAGGTATTCCTTTCTCTCACAGTTTTAGCTTTCACATGTATGCATTGGAGATAATGCATGAGTCTAAGTTGAGGGTGTTGGGATACCTGTGAGTCCAACACCACCGAGGGTTTTTGTTGCCGTGTTTATTTTCCCTCGGTGTGCTATCTAGTAGAACTGGCATGGTTAGGTTGTCGTTTAAATTTTAGTTGTATTGTGATGTCTATAGCAAGCATGGCTTTTTGCAAGTTGAAATAAAAAGGAGCCCCCTCCAAAAAAATGTTGAATTTGTAATTGTGTTTGAAATGATTGACTGTTCTGGATCTCTGAATGTCATTGAATGGATGTGATTGTAATAATTGTGCTTAAGCCAAACTGTTGTTTTGATAGTTGGTAGTGGTATGGTTTCTTGGTGCCAAGTGTGTGTGAGCTTATTGTTATAAACTCTTACTCTGTGCATGCATCTAGAACTTGCCGGTCTATTTTGTTAAGCTTGAAGTTGGTTGCTTAGGAAAGGATCACAGGCCCTTTTTGTGTGCAGTCCACTTAGCCTAAAAGACTATCCAAATGTAAATAACCTCTTTGATCCCTGTTTGAGCCAAAGTTGACTTTATTCTTGCGATAACCTATTACCCTTCCCTTTTTAACTTTGAGTCTTTATTTTGGCCCTGGTCCCTCCTTGGACATCGTACACCTCAACTCAGGCAATTAGCCTAAGTTGAGGGTGGCTACTGTAGAGGTACATGATAAGAAAAATGGGGTTAAGTTGACTTTGTTCTTTCGATAACCTCTTACCTTTCCCTTTTAACTTTGAGTCTCTATTTTGGCTCTGGTCCTTCCTCGGACATCGTGCACCTCAACTCAGGCAATCAGCCTAAGTTGAGAATGGATACTATAGAAGTAAATGATAATAAAATGGGATTGTGCTTAATTGGTTGTTGTTGGGGATAGAAAGTGCAGGTGTGTGCCAAATGAAAACACAGAAAAAGAACTAAAAAGAAGTGAAAAATAAAGAAAAAGAGTTATCAAGTTAAAAAGGCCACACCTATAGCAAGAAATAATGAAATCAAAGGTGATTATGAGTGGATAAAAAAAAGGGGGGGTTGAATGGAAATAATAGGTCGATTTACAAGGAGGGTTTAGTCACTATTCCCCAAATATATCCTACCTGCACCCGAAGCCTCATTACAAGCCAAAACAAGTCCTGTAGTGATCCTGAGCGGCTTTCTGAAAAACTGAAATAGAATAGCAAGGGCAAGCTTATGGCATCGCATGTGCATTGTTTGAAATCGTTTGTGAGTGTGAGCGCCTTACCTAGTCCCAAATCTTGTGTGTGGGACTTCTTTGTGGTGAGGGCACCGGGATTTCTGTATTATCTACTGACTGTTAGGATAGTTGTTGTGTGTGTATACAAAATATTCTATCATATCGGAATGACATATTTGGATCCTTACAAGATAGCTTTTCATACATTTGTGTGTTACCGGGGGGACTTGATTTAAATTGAATAAGCTGTTGAATGGCCATGATTTGCTAGTGACACGTGTTTGTTTTCTTAGTTGAGTCGTCTTTTTGTTTTTGTTGTCATATTTCTTGAGGACAAGCGAACGTTTTAAGTTGAGGGTGTTGATGTATCGGCGTTCTACGACATATTTGACTCCTTTAACTAAGAATAATCGTGAGTTTTCAAGTAACCGTTGTTGTTTTTGATGGGTTTTATGTTTAACCTGCAGGAACTTGAACCAAAACTGAAAAAGATGGATTTTTGACACTAAAGGGCTCTACTGGTTAGTGTGACAACTCACTTGACGAATCGTCAAGGTTCTGACGAGTCGTCACACCAACCGTCAAGCTAAATAGTCAATTTACTTGCAAGTCGTCACTGGGCGGATGACTTACCAGAATTTACAAGCAAGTCGTCACTGGCCCAACGACTTACCAGAAAATACTAGCAAGTCATCATCACGTCGATGACTTACCAAAATATTTGTCAGGCTGGGCACCTCAGCTCACTGGATAGTGGCGACGGATGGCTTGACGGCTCGTCACAGACCTGACGGACTGTCAGGGAAGCCGTCAATCTTTGACAGTCGAAGTTCAGCCACTGCCTAAGAGTGAAAGTTCATCTAATGGCCAGTCACATGCTTGACGGCCCGTCAGGTGAAGCCGTCAAAGTCAAAAGCGGGATTCTGATTCTATTTTTGGACTTTATTTCCTGGACTGCTATAAATACCCAATGTTAGGGTTTTTTTATTATGCATTACCCAATATTTTCCTTTGGTTTTTTGGCATTTTTGGACGACTTTGGAGAGGAGAAACACGACTCAATACGTTTTCTTCTTCTTCCTCGATCTTTTCTGGGAAATTTTTGGCTTATTGTTCTTGGAAAGCTTGAAACTTGTGTTCATCTATTTTTTAAGAACCTTTTCTTATTAATATGAATACTATTACTTCATTCTTTCATTTTTCAAGCATGAGTGGCTAAAACTCCCACAACTAGGGTTGTGGGAGCCATGGCAAAAGACGTAATCTAGGGTTTGGGTGATATTGGGTTTGGTTTGTATGCATATCACGTTGTTAATCTTACGTGTTTACCATCTTCTAGTGGTTGCAAACATTAGAACATGCCTAAGTTTGATTTGCTTGAACAAAGAAATTAAAACTGGGAAAATTGGATTAACAACAAGGATTCGGGACTACTAACTCTCGTCTAATGATTGACGCTCTAGCGAGGTTAATCTACTTGAAGTGTAAATTGAGTTTTGTATTGTAATCTTTTCAAGTTCGAGAGAATTGAAAAGATAAAGCGTCTATTTGGTTGAGAAACGTTTAGACGTAAGAATGAATTCAATTACCTCATGATTATGCATATGAAAAGAACCCGATTGAACTCTAACCTGAGGTTGTTTACGAAACCATGCTGAACACACTCCTAGTTTGCCTATCTTATTGAATTTTACTCATTGTAATTTGGTGCTTACTATGTGAAACAATTAAAGTTCGATCAATACAAACCCCCCATTTACAGGAAACTATTGATTACTAGTCAACCAAGTCACTAACGACTTAATTTGCACCTTATTCCCTGTGGGATCGACCCCAACCTTTGTTGGGTTCTATATTTGACAACGACCGCTTGCGCTTCTTAATTGAGGTGTAGTTTGGGCGTTATGAATCACTGATTTTGATGTTATTCTTGGTATGGATTGGTTGAATGCTTGTTTTGCTTCGGTTGATTATCGTACTCAGGCTGTCAGTTTCAAGTTTCCTAATGAACCCATCTTAGAATGGCAAGGTAGTCCTCCTTCCTCGAAAGGTCATTTCATATCTTATCTTAAGGCTAGGAAGTTGATTTCTAAGGGTTATGTTTATCATATAGTTTTGATTATGGACACGGAGTTCAGAACCCCATCCCTTCAGTCTGTTCCTATTGTCAATGATTTCCCAGAAGTGTTTCCCGAGGATTTGCCCGGAGTCCCTCCCGAGCGAGAAATAGACTTTTGGATAGATCTTCTTCCGGATACAAATCCTATCTCTATTCCTCCCTATAGGATGTCTCCCGCTGAACTTAAGGAGTTAAAGGATCAGTTAAAGGACCTTCTTGATAAGGGTTTCATCAGGCCTAGCATTTCTCTATGGGGTGCCCCAGTTTTGTTTGTTCAGAAGAAAGATGGCTCTCTTAGAATGTGTATCTACTATCGCCAATTGAACAAGGTCACAATTAAGAATAAGTATCCTATTCCTAGGATTGATGACTTGTTCGATCAGCTTCAGGGTGCTAGTTTCTTCTCCAAAATTGACCTTAGATCCAGTTATCATCCGCTTCATCTTAGAGAGTGTGATATTCTGAAGATGGCCTTCTGGACTCGGTATGGTTATTATGAATTTGTTGTTATGTCTTTTGGTCTAATGAATGCTCCTGCAACTTTTATGGATTTGATGAACCGTGTGTTCAAGTAGTATTTGGATATGTTTGTGATTGTGTTCATTGATGATATCCTCATCTATTCTCGGAGTGAGAGGGAGCATGCAGACCATTTGAGAGTTGTGTTGCAAACTCTCAAGGACTAGCAGTTATTTGTTAAGTTTAGAAAGTGTGAGTATTGGATGCAGTCTGTTGCTTTTCTGGGTCATATTGTAACTAGGGATCGTATTCGAGTTGATTCTCAAAAGATAGAGGCAGTAAAGAACTGGCCTAGACCCACTTCCCCGTCTGATATTAGGAGCTTTTTGGGTTTGGCAGGTTATTACAGGAGGTTTGTGGAAGGGTTTTCTTCCATTGCTGCCCCTTTGACTCGATTGACTTAGACGAAGGTAAAATTCTAGTGGTCTAATTTATGTGAGAAGAACTTTCAAGAATTGAAGACTAGATTGACCACAGCTCCAATGTTGGCCCTACCCGAGGGCCTAGATGACTTTGTTGTGTGTTGTGATGCTTGTAGGATTGGTTTGGGTTGTGTTTTGATGCAATGTGGTAAAGTGATTGCTTATGCCTCTAGACAGCTTAATACTCATGAAAAGAACTACCGTACTCATGATCTTGAGTTAGCAGTCGTGGTCTTTGCCTTGAAGATTTGGAGACATTACTTGTATGGGGTGCACTTGGATGTGTTCACCAATCATAAGAGTCTTCAGTATGTGTTCACCCAGAAGGAATTGAATTTGTGACAAAGAAGATGGCTTGAGCTTCTTAAAGATTACTACATGAGTATGATTTACCATCCGGGTAAGGCCAATGTTATAGCGGATGCACTTAGTAGATTGTCAATGGGGAGTGTATCTTCAATCGAAGAAGGGAAAAATGAATTGGTTAAAGAGGTTCATAGGCTAGTCCCGATTGGGAGTTCGCATTATGGACTCGAAAAAAGGTGGTGTTATTGTTCAGAATGGTTCCGAATCATCCTTGGTAGCAGAAGTGAAGGAAAAACAAGACAGTGATCCTATTTTGCTTCAGCTTAAAGGTGAAATCCATCAGCAAAGAGTTGAGGTTTTATCCCAAGAGAGAGATAGTGTGCTTCATTATCAGGGTCGACTATGTGTGCCATATGTAGATGGGTTGCGACAGCAGATTTTGACTGAGGCTCATAGTTCCAGATATTCCATTCACCCCGGTGCCACCAAGATGTACCATGATCTACGGGAAGTCTATTGGTGGAATGGTATGAAGAAGGACATAGTTGGTTTTGTGGCTAAGTGTCCCAACTGTCATCAAGTGAAGGTGGAGCATCAGCGACCGGGTGGCATGATTCAGGATATTGACCTTCCTACTTGGAAGTGGGAAGCGACCAATATAGACTTCATTATAGGTTTGCCTCATACTCGAAGGCAACATGATTCCATTTGGGTGATTGTCGATCAAATGACCAAGTCATCCCATTTCTTGGTTGTTAAGACTACGAATTCAGCAGCTGATTATGCCATACTCTACATCTGAAAGATAGTTCGAATGCATGGTGTTCCTTTGTCCATCATTTCTGATAGGGGTACTCAGTTTACTTCTCAGTTTTGGAGATCGTTTCAGAGAGGTCTTAGGACTCAAGTAAAGCTTAGCATAACTTTTCACCCCTAGACAGATGGCCAGGCAGAGCGTACTATTTAGACTTTAGAGGATATGTTGAGAGCTTGTATAATTGACTTCAAAGGTAATTGGGATGATCACTTACCTCTTATCAATTTTGCCTACAATAACAATTTTCACTCCATCATCCAGATGGCTTCGTATAAGGTACTTTATGGTCAAAGGTGTAGATCTCCTATTGGTTGGTTTGAGGTAGGTGAGGCAGCTTTGATTGGTCTAGATTCAGTTCGTGAGACTATGGAGAAGGTTCATCTTATTAGGGATAGGTTGAAAACCGCTCAGAGTCGACAGAAATCATATGCGGATGTGAGGAGAAGAGAGTTGGAATTTGAAGTTGATGATTGGGTTTTTCTGAAAGTGTCGCCCATGAAGGGTGTGATGTGATTTGGCAAAAAGGGGAAACTTAGTCCCCGTTTTATAGGTCCTTATTGGATTTTGAGGAGAGTTGATAGCGTTGCTTATGAGTTGGATTTGCCAAAAGAATTAGAAATGATTCATCCAGTTTTCCATATTTCCTTGTTGAAGAAGTGTGTTGGTGATCCGGCCTTGATTGTTCCTTTGGAGGATGTACATGTGAAGGATAGTCTCACCTATGAGGAGGTTCCCGTGGAGATTCTTGATCGTCATATTCGGAGGTTGAGGAACGAAGAAGTCTCTTCGGTAAAAGGTCTTTGGAGAAATCAACTTGTTGAAGGAGCTACTTGGGAAGCGGAATCAGCCATGAAAGCCAAGTACCCTCATCTCTTTCCTTCGGATTCTGTTCGAGCTTAAGGTAATAGTTTCCTCCTTAGTATGTTCATCTGATCCTATTCCATCAATTGCTCTCATGATCCTAGCATGCATTCATGTTTTCGAAGTTAGTTCAATCATGTTTTGAATTGAAAAGTTCAGTTTTCATGTTTATTCTTGATTTCAATGTTTTGTTGCTAGTTTGGGTGTTTTCTCTTAAGTTTTCCCTTGATTTGTCTTCATTCGAGGACGAATGATCCCAAGGGGGAGATATTGTAATACTCCAGAACTTGATCCAGCTTTAAATTTAATAAATCTGAAAATTTTGAACTTTCCAGGAATGACAGGTCCAAACCACGGACCGTGGTTCGAACCACGAGTCGTGGAGTGGATCCGTGATTTAAGTCTGTCAGAATCAGTCTTTGGTCTGAGAACCATGAGTTGATTCTATGGACCATAGTTTAGTCTATGGCCCATCCTATCAACTCGTGGAACCAGACCTGAGGACTGACTGATTTCCAGGATCCACGAGTCAAGACTATGGACCGTGGTTTGAATTACGGGCCCGTCCTGTTGACTCATGGAACCTGATCAGAGGCCTGCCAAAACCCTTAGAAATAATGAATAGGTTCTACGAATCGTAATCTTTTCTACGGGCCTGTCCTGTTGACCCATAGAATGTCTTCTGCAGTTTGGTTATTTGGCCAGGAACCACGAGTCATGGTTCAAACTACGACCCGTGGAACCGACCCGTGATTCCTGAAGCCGACCCTCTTTATCAGTTTTTTCTAATTATTTCCCAGGGGTATTTTAGTCATTACTCACTCTTTTAACTCCTAAGTGAGGTCATTTTGACCATTTTAGTAGGGTTGGTACACCTATTAACCTAAGTCCCTTCTCATTACCTCATTCATCTCCCAAAAAGGAAAAGAACTCTCTCAAGCTCAAGGTCTCAAGCTCCAAGTCCAAGTCTCCTAATCTTTTCAATTTCAAGTGGGTTAACTTCAATCAAGGTATGTGGGTATTCAACAATGGGTTCCCTTCACCCTTGTGCCCAAAACCCTAAATCTCTATTTTGATTTCATGAACTTGTAAATTAGGGTTTTACCCAATTCTTATGGGTTTTGATATAAATTGCCTTCTCATGATTTCATTATGAAATTACTACTAAGTTGCATGATTTTGCATGGGTTTTTACGTATGAACTCCTATTTCAAATTGAAGGCTAATTATGGTAAATCCTACATGCATGAACTGATTTAAGAAAAATTGGGTATTTGGTAGCATATTTTTCATGGAATTTCAAGCAAGTGCATGCCTAGTTCCTATGTTTTACGAAAGTATATGTTATTATGAAATTGAACTAGTGCCATGCAAGTTTTCAAGTTATGAACTATTATGCAAGACAAGACACCCGATGTTCCATCAATGCTCATGAATCATTTTCTAAACAAAGGTTCGTCAGTAGTATGAAGATCCGGGTTATGAACATGTTATGGACAAGTTTTGACATCTAGATATGTCACATGTATGTGAGCCTCATGTTATATATATATATATATATATATATATATATATATATATATATATAGTCCCAGAACTACGTGCCACCGTTGGTGCCCTCTGTTGCTTATGACAAGATCCTGGTATGACATGGTTCTCACTTTGGCCGGTTAGGACAGCCTTTTTCAGTGTGGGTGCATGACACTGGACTCTATGTAGCTCAGCATGGTTTATGTCGGTTAAGAGAAACTCCCCACATGACTATTTTCAAGTTATGAAGTTACATGATACTTTACTTTGAAACTTGGTCTTACTTCATGTTTATGTCTTAATCTCGATGAATTCTTATGCTATCTCTTATTTCAAAAGAGCTCATTTTAAGCATATTTTAAGTATGTTTTATCATAATTATGCATATCTCACATACTCGGTACATCTTATAGTACTGAAGCATATTTTGCACTGCATCATATTGATGATGCAGATTCAGGTATCCTCTCTCAGGCACGTGGCTGGTGACTGCAGGCTGTATCCAGTCAGTATTGGTGAGTCCTCATTGTTCGAGGGCTAGTTATGACTCTAGTTTATTTTGATTATTTACTTTCATACTTTGAGTTAGCTAGGGTCTTGTCCTAGCAACTCCTTATGTCATGTATAGAGGCTTTTCAGACATAGACGGTATTCGGGTCTTCTTCGAATCATGTTCTTTTGATTTTATCTTATGGATTGAGTTATCTAATTCGTATTATGCTTCCACTATGATTAATTGATATACCTGAGTTATGCTACAACCAAGGGTTAACTTGGGGGACTTGTGGTCCCAGGTCTCATGTTACGTCTAGGGGGTAGCCTCGGGGCGTGACAAATAGCTTAAGGTCCATGAGAAGAACTACCTGACTCATGACCTCGAGCTTGTAGTAGTTGTGTTTGCCCTAAAATTTTGAGGTACTACTTGTATGGTGTTCATGTTGATGTGTTCACAGATCATAAGATCCTCCAGTATGTGTTCACCCAGAAAGAGTTGAATCTTCGTCAGAAGAGATGGCTTGAGTTCCTCAAAGAGTATGATATGAGTGTGCTCTACCATCCGGGTAAGGCCAATGTAGTGGTTGATTCTCTCAGCAGACTGTCTATGGGTAGCGTGTCACATGTTGAGGAAGAGAAGAAGGAATTAGCCAGAGATGTTCGCCGACTTACTCGCTTAGGAGTTTGCCTTATGGACACGTCAGATGGTAGTGTGATAGTCCAGAATGGGTCAGGATCTTCATTAGCAGAAGAGGTTAAAGAGAAACAAGATAGTAATCCTATATTGCTCCAGTTGAAAGGTACAATTCATCAGTAGAAAGTAGAGGTTTTCTCCTGGTGGGGAGATGGTCTGCTTCTCTACCAGGGTTGCTTATGTGTTCCTAAGGTGGGTGCGTTGAGGCAGAAGATCCTTATAGAAGCCCATAATTCCAGATATTCCATTCATCTGGGTGCCACTAAGATGTACCATGATCTACGGGAAGTCTACTGATGGAATGGCATGGAAAGTGATATCACAGATTTTGTGGCTAAGTGTCCCAACTGTCAGCAGGTTAAAGTAGAACATCAGAAACCAGGAGGTGTGACTCAGGAGATTAGCATTCCTACTTGGAAGTGGGAAGTCGTCAACATGGATTTCATTACGGGTTTACCTCGTACTCACAGACAACATGACTCCATTTGGGTGATAGTGGACAGAGTCACTAAGTCAGCTCACTTCTTGGCTGTCAAGACTACAGACTCCACGGAGGACTATGCTAGACTCTACATCAGCGAGATAGTCGGGTTGCATGGGGTTCCCTTGTCTATCATCTCAGATAGAGGTCCTCAGTTGATATCTCATTTCTAGAGATCGTTTTAGAAAGGTCTTGGTACTAAGGTGAAACTCAGTACAACATTTCATCCGCAGATGGATGGTCAGGCAGAGCATACCATTCAAACCTTAGAAGACATGTTGAGGGCTTGTGTGATCGATTTCAAGGGTAGTTGGGATGATCACCTACCTCTCATAGAGTTTGCCTACAATAATAGTTTTTACTCCAGTATTCAGATGGCCCCATATGAGGCACTTTATGGGCATAGATGCAGATCACCGGTTGGTTAGTTTGAAGTAGGTGAAGCAGCCTTGGTTGGACCAGATTTGGTTCATGAGGCTATGGAGAAAGTTCAGCTCATCAAAGAGAGATTGAAAATAGCTCAAAGTCGTTAGAAGTCCTATGCTGATGTGAGGACAAGGGACTTAGAATTTGAAATCGATGATTGGGTTTTCCTTAAAGTGTCACCCATGAAGGGAGTGATGATATTTGGAAAGAAAGGGAAGCTTAGTCCTAGGTATGTAGGCCTTTACAGAATCTTGAAAAGGATTGGTAATGTGGCTTACTAGTTAGAGTTGCCAGCAGAACTAGCAGCAGTTCATCTGGTCTTTCACATATCCTTGTTGAAGAAGTGTGTGAGTGACCGGCATCAATAGTAATTTTAGAGAGTGTGGTTGTAAAGGATAGCCTCACCTATGAGGAGGTTCCAATTGAGATTCTTGACCATCAGGTTCGTAGGTTGAGAAATAAGAAAGTTGCTGCAGTAAAAGTTCTGTGGATGAATCAGTCCGTAGAGGGAGCTACTTGGGAAGCAGAAGCAGCCATGATAGCCAAGTATCCTCACCTCTTTCTTTCCGACCCAATTTCAGTTTGAGGTAATAGTTCCTCTCCAGTCTTTCAGTTTCCTCTCATGCATGTCAGTCTCAGAAACATGTTTTCCCAGTTATTCCAGTATTTTCAGCATGCTTTCATGTACTTAGAACTAGACTCAGTCAGATATCAGCTTCTAGAATTTAGTTGGTAGGGATTGCAGCTCTTTCCCTCTAAACTCATCTTAGTTAGTCGTCATTCAAGGATGAATGATCCCAAGGGGGAGATACTGTAACACCCCAGAATTTAAACCAGCTTTAAAAACCCAGAACTCAGTAAAACTTAAGAAAATCCCATCCCCAGTCAAGCCCCACGGGCTGACCCATGGGAATCATGGACATGATGGCCTATCAGGGGTCCCCATAGGAAAGGGGCAGAGACTCAGTCCAAGCCGGCTCCAGCCAAACAGGGGACCCGACGGACGTTGGAGGTCCGACGGTCCATCGGGCAGCCCGTGAGAAGGAGCCAACGCCCCAGTCCCAGCCTCCCTTGCCCCAATGGGCAAATTGCCATGGGCGTCGCCGACGCGACGGGCCATGGGTATGCTCGTGGAAATGGTCCAGAGGGCCATCCAGGTCTTCCCCATGCCGATACCCTGGTCAATGGGCCGTCGCAGGTCCGATGCCCGTCTGGCGGTGAGTTTTTCTGAAATTTTTAGTGTAAGTTGGGGGTATTCTAGTCTTTTCCCAATTTTTTAACTCCGATCCTAAGTCATTTTGGGAGTAATTAAAGGATTTTTAACTCTATTTTCCCTCCTTACTCCTAAATCATTCGACACTTAGAAACATCAGACAAAAACAAAGCGCTTTCTCACAAGAACAAAGCAGAGGGTTTCCTCCAAGTTTCTCCCCAAAATCCAAAGGTTCAACCGTAGAATCTTCCTCTAGGTATATGGGATTTCACTAGTGAGTTCCTTTCACCTACCAGGTCCCTAGAACTCAGTCAATTGCTGCACTTTCTCCATGATTACTTAGACCTAGGGTATAAATCCTAGAGATTTCCTTACTATTCAGATGCTATAACTTATATGATGCTTAGTTCATGTTCTTGGAGAATTAGCATAGTTTCAGGTATAGAACTCAGAAACCCTAGCTTGCGTCAATTTCAGTATTTCATAAATTATGCTTGCTAGGCAGATTAGTCAGATAATCATGCTTCAGAATTCGAATGCCATATCGTTCAGTATATGTATGTTGCATTCTCCGATTTTATCAGTGTTTTGAGCTATCCAATATTACAGTTGCATCTTTAGCTTTATATTCAGTTAGGAGTAAACTTAGCACTGAGCGGACGAAGGGATGAAGGCTCACCCACCAGTTTAGGCTGATACCTTTAGCAGCAATCTCTGACTCCCAGAACTACGGCACCACTGTAGATTCTAAAGGGGTCACCCGTCAGATTAGGCTTGCTACCCTTGTCCCTTGTGGACATCAGTTTAGTGGATCCACGTCAGACTTGTTCGTACCCTTGTCAAGGTATGAACACCCTTCCATCCAGGGTTATAGGTTGGCCCCATAGTTAGCTGAACTTGGGGTATGTCGGTTAATAGTATCTCCCACAGTCAGACTCATGTTGCATTGACCTTATATTCTTTTGCTCAGTTCAACATGTGATATACTCATGATATTTATTTGGTCATTGCATCTCAGCTTACTTCTCAGTTTATGCTTCAGTATATATATTTCCATGTTCAGTTGTTATGTTGTTCAACTTAGTTCATATCCCGTATGCTCAGTACATTCAAAGTACTAACACATACTTTTGTGCTACATTATTTTATGATGTAGGTTCAGGAACTCAGTATCTAGATCGCGCTTAGATCGATTTCCAGTCTGTACTCAGCAGCTGCAGTGCTGAGTCCTCTTAGTTCAAGGATGATAGACATGCTTTACCTTTCAGTCTTCTTATTTTAGTTTTCAGATTATTAGAGTTAGCTGGGGGCATGTCCCAGCAACTCGCATCAGTCAGAGGCTTTCAGACATAGACTAAATTCATCTTTAGTTGATAGTGTTGTTCTTCAGCTATGACAACACTCTTATATATTTTATATTCAAACATATTTGTTTTGGGCTTTTCCCCACTTCAATTCTTAAACTGTTTTCAACTTTCGCACAGTATAAGCTTTTAATCCAAATTGTTTAGATATGCCAGACCATGGGTTAGCTTGGGGTCACTTGTGACTCTAAGCACTATTTTGCATCTAGGGGGTAGCCTCGGGGCATGACACTCCCATTGCTCTTCTTGACATAATTCGGGATCTTCTGATTCCATTGGATGATCTTCCATATCCATTGGATGACCATACATATTCATTGAATGATCACTCAAGCTCTCATCTTCAATCGAATCATCGTCATCGACTGTCGGGTGTGGTGGCGGTGGTATCGGATACCTCGTGACTATATTTATCCTCAATATAGTCCTAGAGCTATCGAAAGCGATATCCAATATGTAAAAGGACACCTGTCTATCATTATTTATGAATGTGGGATGTATTTTCCCCCGCCCATTCATTAAATAGCTAATCACAATGTCGCTTGGCTTGCAATCTAATTCCCCGCTCTCAATTACGCTTCGAACCATGTCATCGTATGAACCATTGCGACTCAACGGGATGGGCACTGTCACCTTACTAGATGATTTCCAATTCCAACATTTCTTAGTCTCCTCCCACACACCCATATAATCACCAACAACAATAATTACTTCAGGTACTGCCATTATAGACCACAATGATCGATCCTAGATTAAGGTATCGGTCTATAACTGGTCGATAACTGGTATGAAAACCTCCGTACAAAAATGTCAGTAAACAAAATTGGGTGTAATCGATGCTCTGCTACCTCTGAAATGAAGAAATGTGTTTGTAGGACTTCTAAACTACGGGAATATATCTACTAATGAGGTATTGAGTAGATTTTAAAAGCTTTTCAAGCTAGTAAAAATGGTGAAAAAATATTGTTTGCAAATATTTTAAAAAAAATGAAATGACAATGGAGGCAATGAGCAAGAATGGAGATTTTCAGTTGTGAGGAGGAAGATTTCGCCGGAAAAGTCGCCGGAATCGAAAAAAGTAGGTGAAAAATGGGAGCTTTTTTTGGGGGGAGGGGAATGGTGGCTTCTTAGAGAATTTTTCTTTTTTGATTATTTTATAAAATCTAAAAATAAATGGAGGAAAATAATAAATATTTGTTGGATGAAGTGGAGGGACTAAAGTATAATATTTAAAACTTATAGGCTAGTCTTGGCAAGTCAAATGGATGACATCATAAGGGTGGATATCTACTACATTTTTTAAAACTTGTGTCTAAATGTTACATTTAGTTTTCAAAGTGGCTATAGAGCCAACTCACCCTAGTAAGTCCTTTACCGCTAAGCAATGGTGGAGGTCTAGAACTACTAAGAGCCTATGGTCAGATTTCCTTAAATACAAGTATTGTCAAAGATCTCATATGATGGTTAAAAGATGGTACAATGGGAACTCTCACAACTGGAAAGAACTTAGCAAGATTAAAGATACAATGGAAAGAAAGATCATCTGAAAAGTTGGTTCTGGCAATATTTTTTTCTTGTATGATAACTGGACTCAAGTTGGCCCTCTCTATTCCATTTTGCCTTAAGGATCGAGACCCCCTAAAATAAATCTCAATGAGATTTTGATTGGTAACTACTGGTTCTAGGAAAACTTTGTCCCTCAAGTTTCTGATTTTGTCAAAGATTATATTGTTAATATGAATATTAAGCTTAATAATGAGGAGGATAAACCGGTTTGGTCCAATAAACATCAGGTAAATATTTCATTGGAAATGCTTGGAGCTATTTGAGACAAGGAAGGAGTGGTACCCCTTACTGGCTAAAGCTTGGCAAAAACATATTCCGTTCAAAATGTCATTTTTGACGTGGAGGATTCTACAAAGAAGAATTTCTATGGCTGATGGTATGACCAGATTTGTCATCACAAGTACAGATGATTGTAGTTGTTGCAGAAATCATGTTACAGAAAATATTGAACATGTTTTCAATATAGGGGAACTAGCTAGTGGTATTTGAAAGTACTTTGACAATATTTTTGGTCTGAAATGGCACCATATGATTCTAAGAGCTAATCTGAGCCAGTGGTGGGGTGCCAGATCAAAAAATATCATTGTCACTATCATCATGAAGATTGCTCCTATCATTATCCTTTGGGAATTATGGAAGGCTAGATGCAGCTTCAGGTATGGTAACAAAAAATCTTACTTTCCCAAATTGGTTTTCAATATCTCTGAACTCTTAATTATTCTAATTAAGTAATATTTTTCTAACCTTAAAACTGATTTGAGTTGGGATGATATAATGTCCCTAACCGACAAGAGAATTTCTTCTAAAAAATCTAGAGTGGTTCTTTGGAACAAACCTTCCATCAACTACTATAAACTAAATAGTGACAAAAAATTTAAAAATGGAAAAGGTGGTGGTGGTGGAATTGTAAGAGATTGGAAATGAAAGCTTATTATGACCTTTTCAATACCATTTGGATCTTGTTCGAGCAACTTAGCCAAAGCTAAGGCTCTTCTCTTTGGTTTACAATGGTGTGTGGATAACAAAGTCGACCATTTAGTTTTGGAATCTGATGCTTTACACCTAATCAATGGTGTTCAGAACCAAGGGGAAATTTTATAGCAAATGAAAAATATTGTATATGAAATCAGGCAGTTAATAATAGGGAAGTACTACACTATTTGTCACTGCTTTAGGGAGGCCAACACGGTAGCCAACAAGCTTGCCAACTTCAGCTATCGACTACAACAACAAAGGATTTTTATTAACTTTAAAGATATTCCAAGACAAATCGGAGGGCTTATCAGTGTGGATAGATTACAAGTTTATAATCTCAGGATTCGGAACAAGAAGAACTTTGAAGTTACCTTCACTGATATTATATAGTTTTGTAATCCTATTTTGGTGTGCTGTACACAGTGTAACAGAGTATTATTCTGTCTTCAATATTGATTTCATCAACTCTAAGTCTAGTTGGAACAAGAATGTGAGACTATTTTGTAGAGATTTGGGTCTATCCAATCTCATTAAAAACTTTGGAGAGAGGTTAGGCTTCATATACCTCTTGTTCATATATTTTTGTTGTTGACTCATATTAAAATACATGGTAGGGGTCCATCGAACCCCCATCAGTAAGATGGCTTTGAATAAAAAAGAATTGGTAAAAGTTTCAAATTTATCATTGGTACAATAGCTTATCTCTAATTTGGATACTAATTTGTGATATTTTGGTAGGAAAAGAAAAAGAAAAGATCTGGAAAAAAAAAGACAAATAAAGTACTCCATTGAGTTTGCCAAAAAAATTCTTGATAAGAACTGTAAAAAATAATTAAATTTTTCCGATAAAATAAAATTTTCCCATCCAAAAAGCAATATTTTTTAATATGTGATTTGTTGATTGTGTTTAGTTTGTGTTAATTTTTTTTAATGAAGTGGGTGTAAGAATTTTCTTGAAAAAATAGAATAAAGATAAGATTTTTAATGATGAAGGTTTGATTTTGAGAGAAAAGAGGTGAAAGAGATGAAGTTTTCTATGAAGGTATTGAGTTGGTGTTCATGGTGGAAAGAATGTTGTTAGGTAATGAAGGAAAAGCGATGGAGATAGAGTGAAGAAAGAATAAATAAAAAATAAAAGTGTGAAAATAAATAAATTATAATAAACACGTCTTTTTTATTTATTTTTATTTTTTTGGTGGCACATCAGCTTGTAGGGTAGTGTTAAATTCACTTTTACTATATATAAATGTGTATTAGGTCACTTCGATAGTTTAGGTGTGTCGTTGACTCTTCGGGTATAGTTTAAGGTGTATTTGATGTATGTTCCCTAAAAGCATTGATATCAACAAAAAACACCATAACGACTGTTGTTTCCTTTTGCACACGCAAGTGTACGTGGTCGTACTAGTAATCAAGCTAAGCTCAGATATAGTACCCATAGGGATTTAAAAAATTGACGTTCTAGTCTGAGTTATTATACGAGTTGTTCAATAGGTAATCAATAATAAAGAGTGATTTTGGTGTGTGAAAATAAAGAAAAACAATTATCGACGAGTCGTGGTTTGTTTTTTTGTACATCATATTTGAGAAAAGATCCAGAGTCATGGTATTCCGACAATCCAATTGAGTTATCAAATTGTATGTTTAGTTGATTTACTGAGTTATTAGTTGGGGGTTTATTTTAACCATATTGAGCATTTTTCCAACAACTCTAGGTCTACTCGACTATTTCTAATGCCTATATTCCTATGATCATTGGTTGATAGTGATGCGCATGTGATTTCTCTTCTATTTCAACTAAACAAGGCTAACGAGTATATTTCTGTCCACGTTAGAGAATCATTCCCCCTTTCCTATAAAGTTCACAATCAAAACCTACCTTCCCTTAAATTCTCTATTTCTATTCCAATCTACACATCATAGATCGTATTCGAGTAATTGGCCAAAGAATCAAATAATTATGATCAAGAGAAGATAAATAATTCAATAATAAAAATTTGAATTAAACAATACGATAAACAAATATCAACTTTCATATCTTAACCACAACCCTAGAAACTGAAGGTTTAGCTACTCATGAATCTCCTTGGAAGAAGAGAATTTATGAATTTTTAAGAAAAAAATCACAAAAAAATAAAGAAAATAAACTAGACCTTGTTCTTGAGCTTTGCTCTAACCTTTGGCTTCCCCAAAGTAGATATATCTGATACAATACATGTGAGAAGGGTATTTATAGAGTTTAGAAACCCTTAGAACTTAAATAAACCAATAAAAATCGATCTAGGAGAGTACTCGTTCACGCCACTGCCAAAAAGCAAGGCAGTGGCGCACCAAGTCAGTCAAGAATCTGTAGGCTTATTTTCTTGCGCCAGTGGTTGCATCACTCACCCATAGAAAAAACTCCTTTCTTGTGCCACTAGTCCAAAGCAAGGCAGTGGTGCAAGCCTTTATCCACTTGGTCACTTTTCTCTCCATTTGTGACTCTTAATTTACGATATCGATCCTTCCTTTATTCCTTTTGATTCCTTAATGATCTTTTTCATCTTGTTTATACTCCAAATACCTCAAGACACTCATACATAATCAAAACACCAAATACAAGTGTAATTCACCTCTTTTAAGCTTAAAATGATATATTATAAAGATAACAAATATGAGGCAAAATATTTATTAAAATAGCATAGATTTTAGCTTTGTATCAACATCCCCCACTTAAACTCTTGTTATTCCTTGAGTAAGCTCTACACTCATGGCCTAGATATAACACTCAAGACTATACCAACGAATAGGTCTACTCAAGATAAAACTACTTATCAATGACAAGCTCTTAATAAAACATGCTTCATTCATTCAAAGCCATAAAAAACTCTTTCAAGATCTCCTTGCCTCAAGAACCGACTCTACAATATTAGAATACTCATATAAGTCACCTAACCAAGAGATCAAATACTTCACCTATCTTTCATCAATCATGTGTCCTCACAATAAAAGAGTTACCCATATTCACTGACAAGACTATAAGTTATCACATAAATGGGTATAAGAATAAAATTACGCTCACTCTCACAAAGAAGTTCACATGCAACATACGATGAACCATAAGATTTCCCTTAGTGTACTAATCCACTAATATGAGAACATCAAACTCAAGATTAAGCAGGACTTTCAAGGTTTTAATATAGGCTAAGGGATGGGCAGAGATTATTTTGGCTAAAATAGTGACTATCTTCCCTAAGCACTTTAATGCATCATAATTTTTTTATTTAGCAACTTCTTCCATTAACTATTTCTTGTTCTACTCTTTTTACCCATAGATTTATTTATTTTCCATCTCTATGGGTAAATAAAACACTTTTTATTTTATTTTCTTTATTTTTTTTCTACTCCCTACCAATAGCATATGAATTTTTAAGCACTTGCACCTTTAAAAAAATTTATACGCTTTCATCTTCCACTATTTCTCTTTTTTCTTTCTTAATCCCTCCAACCCTTATTTTTCAATTAAAGTGCTTAGGAGTTTTGGATCAAATTCAAGATCAATTGAAACAAAAAAAAAGATTTAGATGTGGCTCCTAAAAGAATAGGCTAAAGGCTCAATGGAAATCACTAGGAACATCAATTATGGGTAGGTAAAACAAAGAATAAAAATATGGATAATCAAAGAAATGTCTATATCATCTCCTAAACTTAACATTCTTCATTTCACTTTGTAAACACACCGGACAAGTTCTAAATATCAACATAAAAGCATGGAATATCACAAATTCTAACACACATGACATATATTTAAATCAAGACAGATCCATACGTACTCTCAATCAAGCAACAACAAGAGTTCATATTTAAGACTAAAAAATATACAAGAGAAAAAGTAAATGAGCCTAGGCATCTCAAAATGTCACAACCTAACCCGCCGCGAGTAGCACCCACCCAAAACTCCCGGTGAGCGAAACAAGTAACCAAGCCAACACTTATAAAATTAAGCAGCTAAAAACCAGTTTGTATTGAATAAAACTAACAATTCATGTCTAAAACAATCAAAAAGAAAATCCTGTGAAAATACCCCTAGAATCTGAAAGTCGTATACCAAAACATCTACTAATGTCTAGAATACAGGGATGCAACCCCAATAATTAAGAAGTCTGAGTCCGAAACAATGGACTAGAAGTAAACTAAATGAACCCATGGAAACCCGAAAGAAATGGCTCACCCTTGAATTCTGAAAACATCGAAACTATAGCTGAGATCGCGTAGCAGCCGCCGAAATATGCCCTGTACTCATAAAAGAAGAACAAGTGCAGTATTAGTATAAAAAATAATAGTGTACTGGTAGGATCATGGTCAGCTCCGAACATACGAGATATGAGCAAATAACTAAGACATAATAAAACTACACAAACATGTAAATCCAAGCCAGTGAGTATAAACAAGACTCTCACCCATGAATTAACTTAACAATCACACATACCATGTCCACAAACCACCACAAGAACAACTTCAGATAAGATTTCATCTAACCTTTAAGTACCCGGACCACTAGAGGATCCCCTAAGACATCAGCTATGGTGTTTAACAATGCACCCCAGTCTATACAAGCACTATTTGAGCATTTAAACACAACAACCCGACCATTCAAGAACCAATAGAAAATAAATACATCACAACAATTAGCCCGGCTTACTCATGGAACCAACATAAGGAAGACATAAATAAATATGTACCATCAAACATATATAATCAAAACTGTACTAGGCATGGTACTCGAACCAACCATTATAGAATATGTACCAGGCATGGTACCCGAGCCAATCGATAAATCACAGATATCATAAAATCATAGACACAATGAATAAAATCACACTTGTAAACCCAACAAGAATTAAAACAAGTTCATTACACGGGATTGACAACCAGATATCATTTCACATAAAGTTCTTTATTCCCTAAACATGCAATGTACAGAAATACTAAGTAATAGTTAATATGCATATATAACGCATCTTGGAAAAACAACAACCATCACCTACTTCGAAGTAGCCTGAAAGCTCTACTAGACCGGAGCTTTCTCGTTTCTTGAAGCTTTTGCTTGCCCTTGGTCTAAAAACAACCACATAATACTATAATTAATCAATGTGGCCTAAATATTCCCCGAATTATACCAAAATCCCAATCCCCAGGCCAAACTCATGATCATTTCATGCATTCCTGGGCTTTACCACTATTAATTCACCTAGAACCACCATTTTTATGGTTACATTTAGCGAATTATGGTAAATTAATCATGAACAGGTAATTATAATCAAAACCCAAGATTTTTACACCCTAGAACCCTTTTTACACCGGGTTCTTCCTTTTTAGATCAAGCCAAACCTCCCCCTAAGCTTTCAACTATCGATTCTAAAGTGTAACAATTATAGTGCTAAGTTAGGGGAGTAAAATCCTTACCTTTAGAATAAAAATTGGTGGAAAACTGATGAGGAGTCGCCAAAATCATCACTACCCTTCCCCAAAATGTTCTTGAACAATTCTGAATATTTTGGGAAAGTTTTTGCATTTACTGCGACTTATTTTGCTATAGCAGTCTCCACTCTGCTATAGCGGTAGCGCCGTAGTGAAAGTCACCCGCTATAGCGGGGTTGACTGCCTTGACTTCTGCTATAATGTGATTTTCTCTACTATAGAGATTGTCATCGGAATGGTGTATCAATCGCTAAAGCGGTTGACATGGAACAAAACCTCAAGAATCCTCTCAAATTTTCCCGTTATACAACACACCTTCAACAATTGATAATCCAAACCAAGTCCTTCACGTCATGTTCGATACCGGGAGTTCTACTCACCCAAATTCAATTCTGAAAAGTCCTACGGACTCTTTAACATTTTAGCTAACAAGAAATCTTGCTCAACTATATTCATTTTACCCAATCCTTTTCCAGATTACCTTAGACTATACCTTGCTAAAAAATTATCCGAGACTAGCCTAGCCCGAATTTTTCAACTTTTCAAACTGGAAGTTTTCTAGATCGATTCTTTGCACAAAAATCTTACCTATAATGATGGAACAGGTCATTATAACAAATACCAATTTAACCATCATTTGTCCCCGAATAATCAAACACGAAAAGATGAGCTAAAAAAAGAAAAGGGTAGTACCTGAATCCTCAAACAAGTGAGGGTATTTGTCCCGCATGTCTTTCTTAGTTTCCCAAGTGGCTTCCTCAACTGGATGATGCTTTCATTGAACCTTTATCAATTTGATTTCCTTTGTCCTTAATTTTTGGACATCTCAATCCAGAATCGCAACCGGCTCCTCTTCGTACTGAAGGTCCTTGTCTAACAAGACCGAATCATATTTGATGATGTACTCCCCATCCCCATGGTATCGCTTCAGCATAGATATATGGAAGACTGGATGGACTTCATACAAACTAGGCGACAGTGCTAACCTATAAGCCACTGGCCCTACAATCTCGAGAACCTCAAATAGACTAATATACCAAGTGCTTGTCACACCCCGAGGCTACCCCTAAGACATAACACGGGACCTAGAACCACAAGTACCCCAAGTTAACCCTTGGGCATAGCATATCATATCTAGGTACAGCACATAAAATCATAGCAGAAGCAAAATCAATAAAAGTAGGAAAACCAACACTATAGAAGATGAAGGTCTAGGAGTATCAAATCCGAAACATCAAAACACGAATATCCAATTGTGTCTGAGAAGCCGCTACATAAGACATAATGAGTTATTGGGACAAGACCCCAGTTGACTCTAAGTACTTAAATAAAGGGGCCTATTAACTAGAAATTATACTAGTCCTCTAATGAATAAGGACTCACCAACATAAATTGAATGGCCTGCGACCTCTAGCCACGAGCCTGAGAATGGGAACCTATATCTGCATCATCAAAGAATGCAGTGAGAGAATATGCATCAGTACTATAGGATGTACTAAGTATGTGAGATATGCAGAATCTGAAGTAAAACATATTAGATGTGCTTAAAGCTGAAATCATGGTATAATGGTAAAAGCTGCAATGTAAAGGATTCAATGAAATATCATAAACAATAATATATTTGGAAATCATAAGTAGTAATAGAATTTATGAAATCTGAAGGCAAAGAGTTAATACGTTTAAGATCTTGAAACTATTTCTGTGGGAGGTTCTCTAATCGACATAGACAATGTGAGCTACATAGAATCCAATGTATCCACCCCATCGAGAGGACCCAATATACCTTGCCAGGGTATAAAGGCATAGCTTGGCATGATCACTAGTTTTAATGCCCAACTGAGGGGCTAATCAACCTACGAGGGAACGTAGTTCTGGGACTAAGGGTACACTCACCCTGTCAAACTCGGTGCTAAATACTACTCTCTAAATATACATATAACTCATATTATACTTGTGACATATCTAATGCCAAAACTGTTAGAGAAGCATAAGGACATATCTGATGTCATACCAATCCCAAATCATAAGTCTTAAAGCTTAGCATAGTCATGATTCAAAACATACTTTTCTTTCTAAATTCATAGATTGAAGAATTAGGCATGCAATTACATAACACTTGAGGCCATGTTATCTAAACATGCCAATTTTACTTGAAAATATGCAATTTAATGAAATCATGCTAGAATTCATCCTCAATCATATGGGCTTTTGAAAATACTTAAGGGATCTCAATTAAAACATGGGTAATGAATAAGAAACTATCAATTGACACTTTAAAACCAAATACATAAATTTTCCCCAATTTGGGTAAGAACCCTAAATTCACCAATTCATAAATCAAAGTAAAAACTTGGGGTTTTGAGTATAAGGGTGAAAAGAATCCCTTATGGAATACCCACATACTTGAATTTAAGCTTTCTAAACCTTAGATGAGAAGAATGGAGTCTTGAAGATGAATCCTTAGCTTGAAGCTTGGAGCTTGGGGAGGAAGGAGATCTTTTCCTCTTTTAGAAGTGGAATGAGAGTTTTGAAAAGAACTTAGGCTAATTAGATATAAAACCCTACCAAAAGAGTCCAAAATAACCTCACTTAAGAGTTAAAAGGGTGGAAAATTACAAAAATACCCATGGACATAAGCTTGGAAAAACTGATAAAGTGACTCAGCTTTAGGGACCATGAGTAGGTCTACAGACCGTCAAAGCAAAAGAAGAACCGTCATATGATCCGTGGTTTCAGGAGCCAATTTAGAGACCTTACTGGAACTCCATTCCATGAGTCACTCTATAGACCATGGTCTTGGACGATGGATCATCCAGTGACTCATGGTGTTGACTTCAGAAAATGAGGATCCTCTGATCCTCAGGAACTACGAATAGAAGGATGACCCGTGGTTCAAGATGATGGGTTGTCAACTGACTCATCATTCCCAGGTCCCTTCATGGGTGTCCTCCGGTCTTCAAGATCATGAGTCACAGGATGGATCGTGGTCTAGGACGACAGTCCGTAATCTGGTCCGTGATTCCTGGGACTTTTGAAAATTTTCATAAATCAATTTTTAAAAGCTGAATCAAATTCTGGGGTGTTACAGGGCTAAGCTTGACCCTCTTGCCCAATTGCATTACCCCTTTCATTGGTGACACCTTCAATAAAACTTGTACACTAACCTAAAATGCCATGTACCTTACCTTGCAGTCCGCATACTCTTTTTGCTTGCTCTGGGCTGCCAACAACTTGGTTTGAATGCCTCTCACCTTTTCCTGAGCTTCCCTTACCAAGTCCACGCCCAAAGGTTTCACATCGCCTTTCTCGAACCACCCTATGGGTGATCTACATCCCCTCCCATAAAGTGCCTTAAATGGTGTCATGTCAATATTGGAGTGATAGTTGTTATTGTATTAGAACTCACACAATGATAAAAACTAATCCCAATGCCCATCGATCACACATGCTCTCAGCATGTCCTTCAACACCTGAATCATCCTTTCCGACTGTCCATCTGTATGAGGATGAAAAGTTGTACTAAAAGTGAGTTGGGTGCCCAACTCTTCGTGCAACTTGCCCTAGAACTTGGAAGTAAATTGTGTACCTCTGTCTGAAATGATGGAAAGTGGCACCCATTGCAATCTCACCATCTTATTAACATAAATCTTGGCCAACTACTGGGAGTTATAATCCACCCTGTTTGGAATGAAATGAGCAGACTTGGTCAGCATGTCCACAATGACCCAAATGGAATCGTACTTTTCCAAGGTCTTAGGAAGACCCACCACGAAGTCCACGGTTATCCTGCAGGCCTTTGATGCTCATACTTAACCTGATGATAGTTTTGACACTTAGACACATATTCAACTATGTTTCTCTTCATCCCAGTCCATCAATAGAGTAGCCTCAAGTCCCGGTACATTTTGGGTATGCCTGGATGAATCAAGTACTGCGAACCATGAGCTTCTAACAATTTGTATCAAGTCATCAACCCGAGGAACACAAATCTTCCCTCTAAAGCATAACACTGTGCCAGTATCTATCATGGCATCCTGAGCTTTCCCAGACACCACCTTTTCCAAAGCTTGTTCAATTGTGCAGCCTGGAACTATTTGGTTTTTAATTTCTCTAGAAATATGGGTTTAACCTCAATCCTAGCCAAAACTCCACCCTATTCTGAAATGCCCAACTGCATGAACTTTGATTCTAGAGCCCGAATCTCCCTAGACAAGGGTCGCTTGGACACCACCAAACAAGCTAAACTTCCCATGCTAATCGCCTTCTGGCTCAATGCGTTTGCCACTATATTGGCCTTACTCGGATGGTACTGGATGGTCACATCATGATCCTTCAACAACTCCATCCACCTCCTCTATCTCAGATTTAGATCTTTCTGTGTAAAGACATGTTGCAGGCTGTGATGGTCTGTGAACACTTCACACTTGACACCATAGAGGTAGTGTCTCCAGATCTTTAGTGCAAAGACCACCGCTGCAAACTCTAAGTCGTGCGTGGGGTAATTCTTCTCATGGGGTTTCAATTGCCTTGAGGCATACGCTATAACATTCCTATCCTACATCAACACATCACCCAAACTCGAATGTGAAGCATCATAAAACACAATGAATTCCTTACCTTCAATCGGCAATAATAGGATGGGAGTCGTAGTCAGAAGTGTCTTGAGATTTAGGAAGCTCTCCTCACACTTGTCAGACTAAACAAAAAAGACCTCTTTTTGAGTCAACCTTGTCCAGTGAGTAGCAATGGAAGCAAAGTTCTTGACAAACCTACGATAGTAGCCCGCAAGACCTACAAAACTCCTAACCTCAGTCACAAAGCTAGGTCGGACCCAACTCTTAAATGCCTCAATCTTTTGGGGATCCACCATCACCTTTTTTTCTGAAACCACATGCCCTATGAAAGAAACCGATGATAACCACAATTCACACTTCAAACACTTGGCATATAATTTTTGGTGCCTCAATATCCCCAGAACAATGCGAAGATGCTCTGCATGCTCTTCCTTACTCTTGGAGTAAATCAGAATATCGTCTATAAACATAATTACAAAGGAGTCCAGATATGACTTGAAGACAATATTCATCAAACTCATGAAATTCGCTGGCACATTGGTCAACTCAAATGACATTACCAGGACCTCATACTGCACATACCGAGTCCTGAACGCCGTCTTAGGTATATCCTCAGGCCTAATCTTTAGTTGATGATACCCCAATCTCAAGTCAATTTTAGAAAATACCAAAGCACCCTGCAACTGATCAAAAAAGTCATCTATGTGGGGTAAAAGGGTATTTATTCTGGATGGTGACCTTATTCAGTTGTCTGTAGTCTATACACATCCTCATACTACCATCTTTTTTCTTCACAAACAAGACCAGAGAACCCAAGGTAAAGCACTGGGATGAATAAAACTCTTATCTAAAAGTTTCTGAAGCTGAGTCTTAAGTTCCCTCAACTCTGCCAGCGTAATACGATAAGGAAAAATAGAGATTGGGCGAGTGCCTGGCTCTAAGTCTATGCAGAAATCAATATCCCTATCCAGAAGCATGCTAGGCAAATCTGTCAAAAACACCTCTTGAAATTTAGAAACCACCGGAACTGACTCAATCAAAGGGGACTCCACACTAACATCCCAAAAATGAGCCAAGAAGGTTGAACAACCTTTCCCCACTAACTTCCTAACCCGAACAAATCATATAATCTTAGTTGGCTTAGACCTGTACACACCTTCCCACTCTAATCTATTCTTACCCAAAATCTCTAGAGTCACAGTCTTAGAATTACAGTTTAGCATAGCATGATGTGGAGACAACCAAGTCATGCCCAAGATAACATCAAAATCCAGGATAACCAAATCTACCCAAGTCTAAAACCCCACAAACACCACAGAGCAAGTACGATATACATGGGTTACTACCACAGACTCTCCAACTAGGGTAGAAACATGAATAGGGGAATCAATAACATCACAAACCAAATTCACACCCAAGGCAAATTTAACAAATACATATGAATATGTGGAACCTGGATCAAATAATACAGAAGCCATCCGATCACAGACTAGAATTGTACTTGTTATCACAACATCCGATGCCTTGGCCTCAGATATCCTCGAAAAGGCATAACAATAGGCCCTGCCATTAATCTAGGAAACCTTTCTAGCTGGCTTTGCCACTCCCCGTTTGCGTTACCATTCTCTCCGTTTCCAAAGCTTTCCTAAAAATTCCCTTGCTGTGGGTGCCCCCTGCCATGGCCACCTCCACCTGCTAAAACTACAGCCTTAGTCTGCTGCGACATCTAATTTCCTGCCTGTCTGAGAGGCCACTCCCTATTAAAATGAACCGGATTACCACAATGGAAATATCCATGATTAAGAGAGGGCCTACTGGTAGAAGTATAGGAAGCCCCCTGGCCTCTAGGAGCTAAAAACTATTGATGTACCCCTGAATGACCACCTGTAGAAGCTGGCAGGGCCGATTGAATATGGCGGGCTCAATAGACCTGTTGATTGGGACCCCTGGAGTAAGAACCACTGAAATTACCATCATTCTAGGACTTCTTGGCTAACACCTTATCCTGCCCAACCTGTCTGACCCTCTCCAGTTTTCTCACATAGTCAGTCACCTCATTAAAGCTCTTCCCTGCCGAAGTCATATAAACAGATAACACCTGTAACTCAGTGTTCAGGCCCTTAACATACAGATGAATCCTCTCTTCCTTAGTACCCAGAAGTTGGGTAGCATAATAAGACAAGGCATGAAACTTAGCCTCATAAGCTACCACAGACATGTTACCCTGCTCAAGAGCCAAAAACTCATTCTTCTTGCGATTCTTGGGAGTGCGAGGTACATATTTCTCCAAAAATAGGGCATAAAATTGAGCCCAAGTCATCAGAGGCAAGGCTGAACATCGACACTCTACGTGTGCCCTCCAATACTGCTTGGCATTACCCTACAACTGAAAAGTATTAAACCCCACCCCATGCTATTGTACAATACCCAACTTGTGCAACCTTTCAAAGCAGTCCAGAATAAACTCAAAGGCATCCTTCTTCTTTGTACCATGAAATGATGAAGGTTTCAGCTTTAAGAATTTGGTCAACAACTCAGCTCGGTCCCGGTCATAACTGGACCTAATACTAGACAAAAGAACGCATCGATACCTAATGCTTCATCCATTTTGGGAGCTATGGAAATAGCTGGATGAGCGTCCAAAACTTGATTTGCTGGACCAGTAGGGGTGGCTCAAATACCTGCCAGCCCACTTAGAAAGGCCAACACATGTTGAATTACCTCGAACGACATAGGGGGAAGACCTGCACCTGCGACCGGTGTCGCCTCCTCCTGCTTTGCACCCTCCTCAAGCACAACCTCAACATCTTTTTCAACAGGATCCTAGGGTAGGGGAGGTGTCGCTGCCTTGGCTCTGCCGCTGCCTGATCCCCACCCCTGGTGGGTGTTCCTCTTCCTCTACACCTTCTCCTACCCCTTCCCCGCCCTCTAGCCACTATTCCTACAACTGGAGTTGTTGCCCTTGCTCTGTTACGCCTTGTGTTAACCATCTGCGGACAAAAGAGTAAAGGAGGTTAGATACCAATTTAGATCACTAGGTACCAATTGGAATCAAGTTATAGTACGAAAGATGACTGAAGAGATAGTTTTCTAAAGTCTTGTAGCCTCTCCAAGAAAAGTACATACATCTCCATACCATTTCGACAAACTCTACTAGACCCATTTTGGTACGACGAGATTAATGAACCTAGGGATCAGATACCATCTTTGTCACGACCTAACCCACCGCGAGTGGGATCCACCCAAAACCCCCGGTGAGCGAACTAAGTAACTAAGCCAACACTTATCAAAACTAAGCATCTAAAAACCATTTTTTATTGAATAAAACTAAGAATTCATGTCTAAAACAATCAAAAAGAAAATCTTGTTGAAATACCCCTAGAATTTGAAAGTCGTGTACCAAAACATCTACTAACGTCTCGAATATAGGGATACAACCCCAATAATTAAGAAGTTTGAGTCTGAAATAATGGACTAGAAGTAAACTAGATAAACCCATGGAAGCCCAGAAGAAATAGCTCACCCTTGGATTCTGGAAACGTTAGAACTACGACTGAGGTTTCATAGCAACCACTAAAATATGCCTTATACTCACAAAAGAAGAGCAAGTGTAGTATCAGTACACAAAAACAACAGTGTAATGGTAGGATCATCGGCCAGCTCCAAACATACGAGATATGAGCAAATAACTAAGACATAGTAAAACCAGACAAACATGTAAATCCAAGCCAATGAGTATAAACAAGACTCTCAGCCATTAAGTAACTTAACAACCACACATACTATGTCCACAAACCACCACAAGAACAACTTCATATAAGATTCCACCTAACGTTTAAGTGCCCGGACCACCCAAGGATCTCCAAAGACATCAGCTATGGTGTTTAATAATGCACCCCAGTCAATACAAGCACCATTCCAGCATTTAAACACAGCAACTCGGCCACTCAAGGACCAATAGGAAATAAATGCATCACAACAAGTAACCCCGTTCACTCATGGAACCAACACTAGGAAGACATAAACAAACATGTACCATCAAACATATATAATCAAAACTGTACCAGGAATAATACCCGAGCCAACCATTATAGAACTCATACCAGGTGTGGTACACAAGCCAACCGATAGATATCCCATACCAGGCGTGGTACCTAAGCCAATTTATAAGTATTCCGTACCAAGAGTGGTACCCGAGCCAACCAAGAAATCACAGATATCATATAATCATAGACACAATGAATAAAACTACACTTGTAAACCCAACAAGTATTAAAACAAGTTCATTACACGGGATTGACAACCATATGTCATTTCACTTAAAGTTCTTTATTCCCTAAACATGCAATGAACAGAAATACTAAGTAATATTTAATATGCACATATAACACATCTTGGAAAAACAACAACTATCACGTACCTTGAAGTAGCCTGAAAGCTCTACTGGACCAGAGATTTTCTATTTCTTGACGCTTTTGCTTGCCCTTGGTCTAAAAACAACCACATAATACTATAATTAATCAATGTGGCCTAAATATTCCCCGAATTATACCCAAATCCCAATCCCCAGGATAAACCCATGATCATTCCACCCATTCCTGGGCTTTCCCACCATAATTCACCTAGAACTACCATTTTATGGTTACATTTAGCAAATTATGGTAAATTAATCGTGAATAGGTAATTATAATCAAAAATAAAGATTTCTGCATCCTAGAACCCTTGTTATACCAGGTTATTCCTTCTTAGTTCAAGCCAAACCTTCCCCCAAGCCTGCAACTACTGATTCTAAAGCGTAACAATTGTAGTGCTAAGTTAGGGGAGAAAAATCCTTTCCTTTATGACAAAAAGTGGTGGAAAACTGATGAGGAGTCACCCAAATTGCCTCTGCCCTTCCTCAAAACATTCTTGAATAACTCTTAACATCTTTGGGGAAGTTTTTGATTTTACTGCAATTTATTTTGCTATAGCAGTCTCACTCTGCTATAGAGGCACCGCCGTAGCAGAAGTCGCCTGCTATAGCGGGGTTGACCGCCTTGACTTCTTCCATAGCGGGAATCTCTCCAATATAGCGGTCGTCATCTTAGTGGTTGATACAAAATAGATCCTCAGGAATCCTCCCAAATTTGTTTATTTTATAATACACCTTAAAACCTTGACGTTCTAAACCAACCCCTTCATGTCAAGTTCAATATCGGGAGTTCTACTCACCCGAATTCACTTCCAAAAAGTCCTACAAACTCTTTAACATCTTAGCTAACCAAAAATCTAGTTCAACCATAGTCATTTTACCCAATCCTTTCCAGGATTGCCCTATATCATACCTCACTATCTGAGACTAACCTAGCCTGAATTTCCATCTTTTCAAACCAAAAGTTTTCTAGCCTGATTCTTTGCACGAAAAGCTTACTCATAATGACGGAACATTTCATTACACAAAAGAAGACATTTTATTTTTTAGAGCATGCTTTCAAGTTCAAAAATAGTTTGGATCATTTAGTCAATTATAGCACCTAACTAGAACACCTAGCATTCAATTGGTCCTATTGACTCAGTAACACCTAATGACTAACTTTTCCTTAAGACGATTTTCAACCATCCATAGTCAGGAAAAGCCATATAAAAAAAACTACTCCTAAAAAAATATTAAAAGATGCTCGAGAATAAAAAGACTTTTTGTGTTTTTAGACTTTTTCCTTTTTTTGATTCTTCATCTAACTTAGCAAAATAAAAAGAACTCAACAACCCATGACATATATCACCCTTAACATATATCAGAAGATATCCCATCTCACACTTAAAGTCATGTTCTATCCTCAAAGCAATAAATAAAATAAAATCAGGTTAGGAATACTCTTTGAGGCCTTCAAGGGCCTAGTTAGCAGCCTGTTTCTTCACAATCAATCAATCAAGGGGAGAATGACCCCACACTGAAGATTTAACCATGTTTCTTAAATTTTAAAATTTAGGTACTCAGACTTCTCCAAACCTGCACAAAACCAAAAATAAAAACAAAAAGTTACACTATAAAAATAAAAAGCTAAACTATTACAAAATTGGGATGCCTCCAATCAGCACCTAATTTAACATCGCGACATGGCGCATATATCAACTCTCTCAAGATTATCTCAACCCTTTACTCCGCCTATGATTCAGCTTTTGTCTCTTCTTCACTCTAGGGGTTTATCTTCTTTATTCACTATTTTCCTTATCCCAACATCTCTTTCTAAGTCACATTAGGGCAACTTAATCACATGCACATGCTTTTTTAATAACTTGAACAATTTCTCTTTCTGCTCTTAAGACAATCAGTGGCAATATGCATGGTTTTGACTTTTTCAGGCACACCTGGCACACATTCTTCCACCTACACTTATTTTCAATCACTTCTATGATCATTCACAAATCGCTATAGTAGAGAGTGTTGTGTATACCTTAAACAATATCTCCTCATCATACACCTCATCTTCATATCCCTATTTCTTACATCAAAAAAATGCTCCACCACTGGCTAAGAATGGGCTCTCCAGTATAACTGGTACCTTTTCATCTACTTCTAAATAAAGAATAATAAAGTCAGCAGGAATGACAAACTTAGCAACATTGATGAGCACATCTTTAATCACTCCTTTCGGTTGCACACGAGATTGGTGTGCAAGTTGTAAAGTGATGGTAGTAGACCGTGGCTCTCCCAAGACAAGTGTTAGAAACACAGATAAGAGCATCAAGTTTATACTAGCCCCAAAATCACACAATCATGCCCTACATCACTTTTTCCCAATTTATATGGGGAGGGTGAAACTCCCGGAGTCCTTGAGCCTTTGAGGGAGTTTTATTAAGAACCTTGAATTGTACTCTTCAGTAAGTGTCACAGTATCAAACTCTATATATTGTCTTTTACCAGCAACTAAATCTCTCAAGTACTTGGAATATTTGGGCATATCCCTCAAGGCATCAATCAAAAGAATATTGATGTGAAGCTGCTTGAATATATCAAGAAACTTTTCGAAGTTAGCATCTTTCTTGCTTTTGTAAAACCTTCAAGAGAATGGTAGTAGAGGTCTCTCTTTTAGAATCTCAAGTTGTTCAACAACCTCTTTCTCTATCTCTTCTTTTTGTACAGGTTTTGACTCTGGGTCTAGCAATTCTCACCCATTTGCCTCTTGAGTTTTTTATTTGGGAGGGGATTCAACCAACTCTCTTCCATTCCTTAATGTGATTGTTATTACCTGATTGGGTGCCTCTGTGTCACTTTGTAATTCACCTATAGGTCTTGCTTGTTGTAATGAAGCTAACAAGCCCACTTGGCTCTCAAGTTCATGATTAGTCTTTTGCATCTCGTTCACAATCTGAGGTTGCTATCCCATAAACTGCCTCACTATCTTCTCCAATGAGCTACTCACTTATGCATTAGCTATGTATACTGTTGTCTCTGGACCTGCTGGTTTCCACCCTAAGCAAGATTTGTATGGTTTGTATAATTCTTCTACCCCACATAGTATATAGATTCAAGATTCAAAGGATATCGTAAATATACATGGTTCTCACCACACTTTTCACAAAACAAAGAAGCTTCCTAAACTTGTTGTACTTGTTGCACCTGACCTGTACTTGGCACTATTAAACTCTACTTCATCAAGGTGCATAACTAACCAATATCTACCTGTATATCTACACATTATCTAATTCAAGCTTATCCGGTATTTTCTGAGTGGAAGTGAATATTCTGCTAGGTTTTGTGTAATCTTTATATCCTACAGACATGAATTTGAGTAGTGCCTTGTTGCGGCTAAGGCATATGCAAGTATACGTAGTCACTCAAGTAATATAGGATATTAGTCTAGTTATCGATCCCATAGGGATTTGACAAATTGATTTCCTAAATTGAATTCGTATAGCAACTATTCAGCGAGTAACAAATAATTGAGAGAGTTTTAAGATTTACTACATTACATTTGATTGAATTTAACTTACTAGAGAGATGTGAAAAAACACTAAGATTTGTTTTAATGAACTTCAGATGAGAGATATGATTCAGGGTCATGGTCTTTTGACAATCCAGTTGAGTTATTAAACTGTATATTTAATTAATGTATCGAATTACTAGTTGCGGGTGGATTTTAACTATGTTGAGTATTTTGCCAACAATTCTAGGACTCCTCACTATTCCTAACGCCTATATTCATATGGTCATCGGTCGATAGTGAAGGGAATATGATTTCTCTTCCGTATCAACTGAGCAAGGCTAACAAGTATATTTTAGTCCTTGTTAGCGAATCATTCCCCCATCCCTATAGAATTCACAACCAAGCTCTACCTTCCCTTATTGCGTATGTAGATTTCCTATTCATAGTCCAATCTATACACCATAGATAGTATTTGATAATTGACCAAAGAATCAAATAATTTTGGTCAAGGGAAAATAAAGAACTCAATAAATGGAAATCCAAAATATACAATTATCAAACGTCAACTTTCATGTCCAACCACAACCCTAGATACTAAGAAAATTAGTTACTCATGCTTCTCTTTAGAAGAGAGTTCATGAATTTCTACCATAATAATGAAAATAAAATAAAAGAAATAATATAAAACCTTGTTCTTGGAGTTACCCTAGTGTTTCTCTCCATAAAAATCAAACTAACTCCAAAGAAATGTGTAAATGTTTTATTTATAGAGTTTAGGGAACCTTGGAATTTTAACATATAAATCCAAATTGGAATGGGAAAATTACCCTTCGCGCCACAAAGCCAAAGAGGGTATGTGGCACAGCAGACCCTGCAACTCTTTAGAGGACGTGTGAAATTCATGCCACTAAGACAAAGCGGGTTGTGGCACGGTGCTAGTGCAGTGGAACTTCAGAGGAGGGGTCAAATATGTGCCACAAGGACAAAGCAAGTTGTGGCATGGCTGCTATGTATGTGTAGTAGCCGGACAAGTCTTTAAATAACTTAGCTTGTCATCTTGAGCTCTTTTTGTGATGCTTATGCACCGTCGATCCTTCCTTGGCTACTCTTACTTCCTCACTGCTCTTTTCTTCTCGTTTAAGCTCTAATTTCCTCAAGGCATTCCTACATAATCAAAGAATCAAATATAAGCATAATTCACCATATTTAAGCTCATAACACTATGATATAAGGACCAAATATGAGGCAAATGGTTATCAAAATATATAACTTCTAGCCTTAGATCATGCCTCAATCTCATCATAGCATCTAAAAGTGATTTTGAGTCTAGCTTTAATACTTCAATGAAATTATGCCCAATGATCTCTTTGGGCTTCTAGTGGTGCGGAAAATCTCTCAAATATCCCCTATATCTCTTCCAAGCTTACGAAAGGGATTCAACATCTTTCTGAACAAACCTAGAGATCCTGACTCTAAGCTATTTTATTTTTCTAGATGAGAAGAACCTATTGAGAAACATGTCTAATAGAATATTCCATGATGTAATCAAACCAACAAGTTTGCTTTACAACTACTATTTTACCTCTACAATAAATGATAAAGGGAACAACGTAAACTTCACATATACATTTGACACATTTTGGTTGTGGTAATTATTGCTCAAGTCAATGAACTTTTGCAGGTGCTTGTATGGGTATTCATATGGTTTACCATCAAATTGAAAAGTGTTTTGCACTAGTCGCACCATGTCTTCTGTTAGATCAAAGTTCCCTATGAGAGTTAGCTTGACAATAGTCTTAAAAGCATTTTCCTAATTTGTCCTCGTAAAGTTAAGCAGAGGATCATATGGTGTAGCAACCCTGTCTACTGCATCATTCAAATCATTTGGAAGGTCTGGGTTGTTCAAGTGGTCACCCGTATCTTCTAAACCTCTAAGAGTACGTTTAAGCTTGTGATCGATGGGAATCAAAGGATTGTATTGTGTAACAACTTGTTCTATTATTATAGTAAAGTAAGGCATAAGTACCCGGCTAGAAAAGTCCCTAAGATAAGAGTTCAAAAATCTCAGGCTTGGATAAGCTTAGACATAAATATAGTGTGTTGTCCCTTAGATATGATTCATGTTTTGTGTGATGTCATGTGGTAGGATGGTGTCCATTTTTGGATAGCCAACTGTGGTAGGGTTCGGTAGGAAGTTTCGGTACTAAATTTGAGTTCATAAAACTCTAGATATGATAGTTACCGTATCGGGGATAATTCGTGTGATCTATAAAATAACGTGTATTGTGAAATGAGGGTCTGAGGGAGAGAAAGCAGTGTTCTATAAATTGACACTTGCCACAACAAGAGGATGCCTCATTGCGATGACCTGTCATGACAAAGAACCATCCATTGTGATGAGAAAATGAGGCAGTATACCTGAACATCCTGTAGTTTTTTGAGTTATTTCTCTCATATTTAACCTTCATTCTAGAGCTCTAAGAAGTGAGCTTGTCAAGACAACTAGGGAAATCTTCATCATTTGAGGTAAGTAATTCATAAATCTTCTTAATTATTGATTATTAATCTTCCTTATACCTTGGGGAAAAGGATTAATGGTGGAATTCTTGAGTTTGAGCCCTAGAAGCATGAACTTGGGAAAGAACCCTATGGGTAGGTGTAAATCACCTAGAATTAATCCTAAGTTGTATATTTTTTATTCTTAGCATGAAATTAGTTGTTTTTAACTTGATTAGAGTTAACGGGGAACCTTGGGTTCCATAAAGGTGAAACCTTTAGGCATAAAAATGACTAAAAAGATATGAACCTAGTTAGAAACCTTAAATGTTGGTTCTTGGGGGACACTAGAAACATCTTTTAAAGGGTAGGTTAAAATTCCCAAGGCCTAGAATGAAGAGTAAGTGATTAATTACTCTCATATTATTGTTGTTTATAGAACTTGAGCATTCTAGAGTATTATGGAAGGGCAAGGCAGTGGTAAATTAGCTTGCGAGTGTTATTTTTTCACTCGAGGTAGGTTATGATTTGAATTAGAGTTGAGACTCACTTTATTATATGTTATGTGGTAGAACTGTATAACTTTTGATTGCTCTTCGGACAATGTTGAATTATATGTATTTTCCTGTTGTGCTTGTATGAATAGGCTAGATGAACGGAAATTGATAAGTGAGCTGAACTGGCTAAGTGTGATTGTTCCTTGGGCACTGTGTATATTCACGAGGGATAGGTCTAAGAGCATGACTATATATATATATATATATATATATATATATATATATATATATTGATGTTGATATAGTTATTATAGATTAGATACCACACTGGTATGATACATGGACACCTAGGGTCCTCTTGCAAGTCATATCTAGTGGGTAAAAATAAGACTCATAGCATGTGTATACATTCTTATACTCTTCTATCTTGTTTTGCATTATTCTACTATCTTCCGTAGTGAACTGGTGGTGAACTGAGATAGAACTATAGGAACAGGTGATATGAGTGAAAGTTGATGGAAATAGTAAGGTGTGAGATGATTGTTGAAAGTGATTATTCCTTTCCTTGTTATAGTGATATTTCGGTGGCTTATGAAGTTGAGATTGTGGTTGTTGAATTGACTTGAAATGACTATCTCTGGACTGATTGTATGCTAAGTGTTGAAGTTCATTTACTTGTTATGTGCTTTTATAACATTCATGTCTTATTTTAGGTCGGCCTATGATACCTACCAGTACATAGTATTTTGTAAAAATACTACCCTGCACTCTTCTTTTGTTGAGTGCAGACCATGTTCTAGAGACTAAGACGCGACCTCGGCTAAAGTAGAAGAGTTGACCATGGATCCAAGGGTGAAAACTACATCTCATGTTGCCATGGATCCTTCACGAGTTGTTGTCCTTCCTTCAAACAATGGGACTTATATTTCTTATTATTTTAAGTACTTATTGGATATCATAGACGATATTTTGGGTTAGAGTTCTGTATGATGACTTTCAGTTCTTGGGGATATGTTAGTTGATGAATTTCCCACATTCTTATATTATATTTAGTTGTCTTCCATTATATTTATAATTTAAGACTGGTTTGATTTATTATTCTTCTAAAATTAGCTAAGTATAAGACTAAGATTTAGGTTGGTTGGTTATTCCACTGAGGATTAGTGTGGGTGCCACTCAAGGTCCAGTTGGGTCATGACATCTTGACTTCGGGTGTTTAGCATAAACTAACTTGTAACCTAAAAGAAAAAAAAACTAACAAAACAAGTGAAATCTGAATAGTTCAATAAAAACTCAAAAAGGACTCAATTTTAAATCAAATCCCTGGCAACAGTGCCAAAAATTTATTGCTTCCTTTTGCACACGCAAGTGTAAGTGATCGTACTAGTAACAAATAATGTAAGTTCAGATATCGTACCCATAGAAATTTGATGAATTGATATTCTAGTCTAAGTTATTATACAAGCTATTCAGTAGGTAACCAATAAAAAAGAGTGATTTTGGTGTTTGAATGTAAAGAAAAGCAATTGTAGACAAGTCGTGGTTTGTTGTGTTGTAATTCAGATTTGAGAAAAGATCCAGTGTTGTGGTGTTCCGACAATCTACTTGAGTTATCAAACCATATGTTTAGTTTATTTCCTGAGTTACTAGTTGCAGGTTAATTTTAACTATATTGAGCATTTTTCCAATAACTCTAGGTCTACTCAAATATTTCTAACGCCTATATTTCTATGATTGTTGATCGATAGTAAAGTGCATGTAATTTTTCTTTCATTTTAACTAGACAAGGCTAACATGTATATTTCTATTCACATTAGCAAATCGTTCTCCTTTCCCTATAGAGTTCAAAACCTATTGGCTTGCCCTTCGTGTAATATTCCATTAACTCAAACACAGAAATATAGGATTAAAAGATCTTTGTTTGGTTGTAATATCGGCCAAGGGACAGGTAGAAAATATATGTTTGGAATAGTGGTTACTCTCCCTATGCACTTTTAAGATTTACAACTCTCAATCTTTCAAGCTCTTCTTATTTCTTCTACCATTTTAAACTTTTCTTTTGCTTTCCATTTACATCATCCTTTTATTTTATGAACTTGCCCTTTTCCATTTATTGTTAGTAAGGAGCAATTTCTATTTTTTATTTTTCTTTTTTTATCTCACTTTACTACGACGACTATATTTATGTACCGCCACTCTTTTATTCCATTTCTTTTCATTCCACACCAGACCTTTCTTAACATACCATTCTATTTTCTTTACTTTTAAGTCTTTAATTTCAAAGTGCACTAGGGACTAAGTTCAATCAAAAAATTGAAAAGGCTAATTGGCAATCAAAAAAATAGGTTTAAGAGGCTCAATTGGGCTAACTAAGGATAATGAGATGGTAGGCAAAAAATTGGTCAAAATTTATATTCCAATGAAATGCCTTAATCATATTCTACTCATCTCTACTGTGTTTCACTTCACACACACACCGGACAAGTTCTAAGTATCAATTTTAAAGCACAAAATATGCAAATTTCACAACACATTGGCACGTAAATGATAAGTTAGCTTACTATCAACTCTCAATCTAACGAAGCAATTTTAATTCAATGAACACATTATTATGCACTTTTCATTTGGTTAGAATCAATCTTAGAGCCTACATGTCTCAACGAGAATATCTACCTTTTATATATAATATTTTTATGATAGTTTCATATGCGATCTTAACAAGTCTAGATTAAACACCTAGCTTATTTAAGGCATTTGAGTTACTCTTCTCTTTATTTCCTAAAAAAATAATTAAAATATCCTAAAAATTACCAAAAGTTACTATAACATACAGTTCAAAGGACTTTCTCATAAAAGAATCAAAAATAAAAATAAAGGGTTGTATCAATACTATAATTGTTGATACGACATACTACAAATTAAATATTAAACATGATCACAAAAGCATCCCGTCTCATCCCCCACCCCACACTTAAAGATTTACACTGTCCTTAGTGCTGAAATGTATATTAAGGGTTAGAGGGTCTCCCTAGATGGCCAAAGGTCGAAGAAATAATATTCTTTGCTTTCGAGAGTACTCAGGCTTCATCCTTCTCTATGGTTTTTTGTGTGGCACCCCACACTTAGATCAAACTATGCTAATCTATTTTTCCTCCTGCCCATAATTTTTCTTTATGCTCATGTTCCTAAAAAATAAAAACAATAATAAAAATAATAATAAAAAATAAAATATAACGGTAAAGATTAGATTTTCTCCCAATGAGCACTTTTTTTAATGTTGCGGCATGACGGGATTGGAAACCTCATTTTGCATCATAGGGGTGACATCCACAACAATCATGCCTCATTATTCTGTCCTTGCTATTGTGAACTCCTTCCATCAGTTTTCTAAATTTTGAATTCCACGTAGGATTAAGGCAAGCCATGGCAGTCAATATGTTTGTTTCTTCAGCACCTATGACATTATCCAAACGTGCTCCTACTATTGCATCAACTAGCTCTTGGTTAACCAAATCAAGTGTGTGATATAAAGAAGCAAATATAATACTCTCATGTATCCCATGACGATAGAGTAATAACATTTTTAATCTATACCAAGCATATAATAAGAGTTCGTCCTTCAATTTCCTGAAAACCAGGATGCTATTTATTGGTTTTTTTTCCACCACAAAACTCCATTCGTGTATAAATTGTATACACCAGTTTAGTTCAAGCATCAATCTCTTTTGGTGGTATGATTTGATACCATGTTCATGCTTCCCCTTGAGAGAATATGTAATGACTCTCTAGGTCATTTTTTGATTCTTGTGCTTTTTTGTGTTTCGAGCTTTTCTACAGCAGCTACAGGTCATTTATGACTTGCCAGGACTGACTGATTCAGTTCTCGGGCAGTTCGTTTGTGTTTTTAGCCTATTTTCCTATTTTAAAACTCTTAAAGCTGGTAGAGTTGACTTTGGTCAATATTCGGAGAAGACGATCTCGGATGGAAATTCCATCAGCACTGTTAGCTCTAAAACATTGACTTTGGGCTAGAGGGACCTTTGGTTTGAGTCCCGAGGCTTCCAGACTCATTTTGGGCTATTAGGTTCCTTTTGGTTAAAAGTAATTATTGGGCGTGGGGTGCACTTTTTATCAAAACGATCTCCGTTGGAGATTTTATTGACTCCATTGAGTCCAGAATGTCATTTTTGGTGGGGTAGGATGTCTGGTTTGTGTTTATGGGGTTTTGAGTCAATCCCGAGGGTGTGATTAGAGTTTTTGGATGTGTGTGGAGCAGTTGGTGCTGCTAGTATCTGGTATAGCGCGCCTGCGTACCTGGGAGGCCTATGCACTTCTTGTATCATGCCTACGATGTCGTCCCTATGGCGTGTTCACCACACCTGTGGGGGTTGGGGGTCTGGTTGACCATCGCCCCTGCGGTGATCTGAGCATAACAACGACTCCCCACCTGCATCATTTTGACCGCAGGTGCACTAATCACTGGTATTTAATAAGCTTCTCTTTCATTTCAAACTCTATTTCTGACAAACATTGTCCTCCATTTTTAAAGCTTGGTTAGTAGGTGAAATCACCAACTATCATCAATTTTGTGTCCTATTAATGTAATTTTCTTTCTCTCTTCGTTCTAGTTATTGTCCTAACATTATTCTGCGTCCTTTCCGTAAAAATTGTTCTTTTTGCATGCAAATTCTTGAATAAAGTGCACTTCAAGGCTATTTTTGGCCCCGAGATGAGTCCCATTTGCGCTCTAATTTTGGGCATAGGTTTATAACCCGCTGCGAATATAATTGTGAATTTTTTTTCCATTTCATCACACGAGCCCCAAGGGTACATTTTCAACCCGATTTTTGGCCTGATTTTTTCGTATATCAATATGGGTGTCATTCTTCTCATCTTGACACTTGAACTATGTTCTTGATAGTATGGCATCATTCTGAGGATGTTCTTATGGGGAAGGCACACGAGTGACAGATCGTACTTATAATTCAGCCCCAAAGTAGGTTACGGTTTACTTATTTTAGACTTGGCTTAGTTAGATTTTATATGTTATGAGTTGCATGAATGTTAGGCTAGGTTTAGGTTAAAAATTAGGCTTAAATCCAATCTTCTATTTATTTCGGTCATTTTTGGGACTGTAGAATAGCATTATCATTTTTATCCTTAGTTTAGGAGCTCGTAGTCTGTTGTAGCTAGCCTAGAAATCCTTAGAATAATTTAGGGAGGTTGTAGAGGCAGAGTAGGTGTTTTTACTATTTTCTTGCTTATTTTCCATTTTTTTGCTCGTCTATTACTGTATTTGTGTATCTGTAGGCCTGGGGCCATAGCGTGGATCGGACGGAGTGTCAGGTCAGTTATCTTATTTGGAGGGTGTTTTACCCTGGTTGATTGATATTCTTTGAACATAGCTTTATACCTCATTACTGCATTGTATGGCTATTGGTTTTGGAAATGAAAGAAACACAGGAGTTTTGGTTCAAACTCGGGTATTTTTACTTAACCACTAGTTTTTGAAAGAGAGGAAAGTACCATTGTTGTGCCCGTCCAAGGGACATTTTTGGAACTTTTTCTTCATTTACTTTTATGTTAATTAGCCCGATGTATGATTCTGATCGGCCTGAGAAGCATATATTTGGGTTTACTTTTACGCTTATATTGATGAGCTCAGGGTTCCTTCCGGACGCTTGGGGTACCTGATACAGGGTTTTACTTTTCTATACTGGCCACACTCCTCATCATATCATCTTACGATGCATTGCATTGCATCACTTATGTGTACTTGGAGTGCTTTTACCTGTTTTATCATTATATCTTCATCGTCAGTTTGGATAGTTTAGTTTATCATTATTTACATTCTTGTGTCTTATACTCCCTCCGTCCCATTTTATATGGCACCCTTTCCTTTTTCGTCCATCCTAAAAATAATGTCACCTTACTATAATTAGGAATAATTTAACTTTAAAAATACCCTTTTGCCTTTAATGAAATGAATTACAACCACACAAATATCTGAGGATTATTTTAGACCACAAGTTTTAAAAGTCTTCCTTTTTTTCTTAAATACTGTGGCAAGTCAAATGGTGCCACATAAAATGGGACAGAGGGATTAATATATATTATCTTTCTGAGCTTGGTCGGCCTATTATGCCTACTGGGTACCCGTTCTCTTGGTACTCATACTACACCCTGTATCTTTTTCTGATGCAACACTTAGTACGAGGCACTCTCGTTGACCCTCTTATCATTTGTGGCAACCTACTGTTTGGATCGCGGTGAGCTCCTGGTGCTTGGAGACCCTTACTGCTTTCCATCTACATATTTGTCTATATTTTTGTATTTTGGATAGTCATCACCTATTGTACAGCTATTTTGTACTTTAGACGCTCTTGTATCGGCGACACCAGGTCCGGGGTTTGTCTGTTTATGTTTGTCTTTCTGGGTCACTTTAGGGCCATTGATGTATATTTTGTACTGTTGGTATGTATCTATATTGTTGGCCCCTATATCTTTATATCTTCTCTTCTGCTTTTCTTATTTAATGGTTTTACTGTATCTTTCATATTCTTGGTTGTCTTGCCTACTGGGGGGTATGTAGGCGCCATCACGGCCTGATTATTGGTCATTCCAGAGTGGTATCAAAGCTCTAGGTTTATTGGTCTCGCCAGTACAAGAGCAAAGTGTCTAGTAAAATCTCTGGATTGGTATGATGACATTTGTATCCGATCTGCGGAAGGCTATAGGGCAAATGCTTAGGAAAGACACCATTTTTGGTTGATTCCTTATCGTGTGTTCCTGACTTTATCAACTTCTAAACATTGTTATTTCACTCTTTCTCAGATGGTTCAGACGAGATCAGCAGCAGGTGAGTACTTGACCCATGCACCTACAGTTAAAGCCTCGGCTAGAGGACATGTTAGAGGTAGACCCAGAGGTCGAGGTAGGGGATAGGCTATGGCGCTAGCTTAGGCCCAGACTAGGCTACTATCTCCAGAGCCTGATATTGGGATTGAGAAGGTACAGTATAAGCCGAAAGGTATGGGGCCAGCCCAGTATCCAGCAGGTTTCGTGGCTACTCCAGTACTACAGGACACATTGGTTTGCTTGCTTGGATTTCTTGAGGGTATATCACAGCCAACAGCTTCACCCATTACTCTGATTAGTTCTCGGGTCAGATACGAGGCTCAGACTTTAGCCCAGGTAGTGACACAGGGTTTAGGAGCGCAGCCTACTACTACAACTCCCCAGTTAGAGGTATCATCGGTTCCTACCATTCTTCTGCCTATTCTAGCTAGGCCAGTTATGACTACGGAGGATCAGAAGATGCTTAGTAAGTTTTGAGGTTGGGTCCCCTAAGGTTTCTCGGTGCTCCTAGGGAGGATGCACATGAGTTTCTGACTAGTTGCTAGGAGAGATTACATAATCTTGGGTTGGTTGAGTCACACAGAGTAGATTACACCGCGTTTCATCTATATAGTCCACAAAAATAGTGGTGGAGGTTGTAAATAGCTTGCATGCCAGTCGGGTCACCTCTGCTTACTTGGGCCCAGTTCTTCGTAGCTTTCCTATAGAAGTATGTATCCCACAGCTTGAGAGAGTGGTTGATGGATGAGTTCACTAGGTTGGAGAAGGGCTCCATGATAGTCTTAGAGTACGAGGTCCATTTCCATGAATTGGCAAGGCATGCCACTATGTTTATGCCCATCGGGCATGAGAGGCTGCATCTTTTTGTTCAAGGTTTGACTTTACAACTTTGTTTGGCTATAGAGGGTATAGTGGCATTACGCCAGTCCTTTCTGGAGGTGGTAGACCATCTTGCACTATTGAGGGTGTACTTTGCAAGGCCCAAGGGGGTAGCGATAAAAGGCCCTGCCATCAGGGCAGTTACAGTGGCTAAAAGACACGTGACAGAGGCTACTTTATTAGGGGTCATCAGCAGCAGTGTTTCCAGTCAAGCCAGCCTATTAAGGTGGCATTATAGATTGTTGGGGGTCAGAGTAGTCAGGGTTTGATTCAGTCTTTGTGAGGTGCTCGTTTTGGGTCCACAAGTCATAGTAGTCATTCTAATTAATCCAGGTCATCACAGCAAGATATAGTTGGTCTGGGATGTTATGAGTGTGGTGAGTTGGTCCACTTTGCTAGGGAGTGTCCTTCGATGCAACACCATAGATGACATGATCAGCTAGTTTAGGCCCCCAGGGCTCCAGCACCACCTTCCAGAGGAGATGCACAGGGTAGTAAGGTGGTCCTCAAGGTACTAGAGGAGGTCCTCAGTCTGGTATATTAGGTGATCATGGCGGTTGGAGCCATATGTATGCTTTTTTGGGTCGTCCAAAAGCTGAGGCTTCAGATGCTGTCATCACAGGTACGATCTCCATTTGCCATCAGTCAGCTTCTGTATTGTTTGATTCGGAGTCTATATTTTTGTATGTGTCTGCTTATTATGATACTCGTCTTGGGTCTGCTTGTGAGTTATTGCCTGTGCCTTTGTGTGTAGCTACCCAGTAGGAGATTCTTAAGTAGTAGATCATGTACATTGGGCTTGTGTGGTGACTATTTTGGGGTATGACACGTGGGTAGGCCTTATTGTGCTAAAGATGGTTGATTTTGATGTAATTTTGGGCATGGATTGGTTGTCTCCCTACCATGCGGTCTTGGATTGCTTCGCCAAGATCATTACTCTATGGATGCCTAGTATCTCTACTATAGTGTAGAAGGGTGTCGATAACCATATGCCAAAGGGAGCTATATCTTTCCTGAGCGCTCATCGGTTAGTTAGGAAAGGGTGATTAGCCTATCTTGCTTATGTTCGTGATACTAGTGCCACTACACCTTCACTTGAATCAGTTCCTAAGTATTCAAATATGTTTCTTTCTGATCTACCAAGCCTTTCTCTTGATCGTGATATTGACTTTGCCATCAATGTCGAGTCGAGCACTCAGACAATTTCTATTCTACCATATTGGATGGCACCAGCCAAGTTGAGAGAGCTAAAGATTAGCTTCAGGATTTGTTGAGTAGTGGGTTCATCAGGCCTAGTGTGTCTTCGTGGGGTGCTCAAATTCTATTTATAAAGAACAAGAATGGGTCCATGCATATGTGTATTGACTACAAGTAGTTGAATAAGGTGACAGTTAAGAACAGGTATCTGATATCGCGTATTAATGATTTGTTTGACCAGTTACAGGGTGCAACATTGTTCTCTAAGATAGACTTGAGGTCTGGTTATCATCAGTTGAGGATTAGGGTCACAGATATCCCAAAGACTGCATTTAGGACACGATACGACCATTATAAGTTCCTAGTCATGTCTTTTGGGTTGACCAATGCCCCAACAACATTTATGGAGTTGATGACCTATGTGTTCAGAGCCTACCTTGATTCCTTCATGATTATGTTCATCGATAACATTCTGGTATATTCAAGTAGTAGGGAGGAGCATGAGCAACTTCTGAGAGTTGTACTTCAGACCTTACGAGACCATGAATTATATGCCAAATTCACTAAGAGTGAGTTTTGGCTTGAGTCTGTGGCATTCTTGGGGCATGTGGTGTCCAAGGATGGGATTATGGTTGATCCGGAGAAGATTGCGAAAGTTTGTGATTGGGCTAGGCCTACTTCTCCTACCAAGGTCTAGATTTTTGTCGAGTTGGTAGGTTACTACAGGCAGTTTGTGGAGGGTTTTTCTTTTATAGCATCTCTATTGACTAGATTAACTCAAAAGGATGTTCCTTTCCAGTAATCTGATGAGTGCGAGGTGAGCTTTCTGAAGCTCAAGGCCTTACTAACTTCAGCTCTGATTCTTACTCTTTTGATTGAGGGTCAAGGGTTTACAGTGTATTGTGATGCATCTGGTGTTGGTTTGGGTTGTATATTGATGCAGTATGGCCAAGTTATCGCTTACACTTCTAGACAGTTGAAGGTTCACGAGAGGAACTACCTCACTCATGACTTAGAGTTAGCGGCGGTAGTCTTCGCATTGAAGATTTGGAGGCAGTATCTGTATTGCATGCATTGTGATATCTTCACTGACCATTTTAGTCTTCAGTACATTTTTATCCAGAAGGACCTAGATTTGAAACAGTGTAGGTGGTTGAAGTTACTGAAGGACTATGACCTATCGATCCTTTATTATCAGAGCAAGGCAAACATGGTAGTGGATGTCTTGAGCCAGAAGGCAGTGAGTATGGGTAGCTTAGATTTCTTAGTGGTGGAGGAGAGACCTTTAGCTTGGACATCTAGCCTTTGGTTAACAGGTTATTTAGACTTGATATTTCTGAGCCGGGTCGTGTTCTTGCTTGTGTTGAGGCTAGATCTTCCTTATTGGAGCATATTCGGTCATATCAGTTTGATGATGCGAGGTTGAGAATCATTCATGATAAGGTGTTGAGCGATGAGATTAGGAAGGCGATCTTAGATTCAGAGGGTATTTTGAGGATTGAGGTTCATATTTGCGTTCCTAGAGTTGGTGACCTAGTTAGGTTGATCTTGGAGGAGGCTCATTATTCTAGGTATTCCATTCATCCTTGGGCAGCTAAGATGTATCATGACTTGAGGCAGCACTATTAGTGATGTGGGATGAAGAGGGATATCTTAGATTTTGTGACTAGGTGCTTGAATTGTCAGCATGTGAAGTTTGATCACCAGAGACTAGGTGGTTTGACTCAAAGGCTAGCCATTACAGAGTGGAAGTGGGAGCGGATAGCTATGGACTTTGTAGTTGGATTGCCACGTACCTTGCAGAGGTTTGATGCTATTTGGGTCATCGTGGATAGGTTGAAAAATTCTTCTCACTTTCTGCTGGTTCAGACATCCTACAATTCAGAGAGGTTGGCTTAGATTTACATCCGTAAGATTGACTGTTTACATGGGGGCGGTTTCTATCAAATCTGACCGAGGCACTTAGTTTACTTCATGTTTTTGGAAGTCTATTCAAAGAGAGTTGGGTACCACAGTTGATCTTAGTACTACTTTGCACCCGCAGACTGATGGTTAGTCAGAGTGCATTATTCAGGTTTTGGAGGATATATTATGGGCTTGTGTGATTAATTTAGGGGGTCAGTGGGACCAATTTTTAGACTTGGTAGAGTTCGCATATAATAATAGTTACCATTCCAGTATTCAAATGGCTCCATTCGAGGATTAATATGGTTGGCAGTGCAGATCTTCAGTAGGTTAGTTTGATGCCTTCGAGGTTAGACCGTGGGGTACAAACTTGCTTCGTGATTCTATAAATAGTGTCTGAGTTATTCAGGAGAGGCTTCGCACTGCCCAAAGTAGGCAGAAGAGTTATGCTAACCGAAGGGTTTGAGACTTAGAGTTCATGGTTGATGATCGTGTGTTCCTTCGGGTATTACCCATGACAGGTATAATGAGGTTCAAAAGGAAGGGTAAACTCAGTCCTAGGTTCATTGGGCCGTTTGAGATCCTTCGTCGCATTGGGGAGGTTGCTTATGAGTTGGTCCTGCCTCCTGCTCTTTCCAGTGTTCATCTAGTTTTCCATGTTTCCATGTTGCGGTAGGTATATCTTGGATGAGTCTTATGTGCTTCAGTGGAACTTGGTCTAGTTTGATGAATCTCTAGCCTTTGAGAAGAAGCCTGTTGCTATCTTGGGAATGCAGGTTAGGAAGTTGAGGTCTAAGGAGATTCCATCAGTTAAGGTTCAATGGCGGCATTATTCTGTCGATGAGGCTACTTGGGAGATCGAGACCGACATGCAGACCCGCTACCCTCACCTTTTCGAGCCTTCAGGTATTTTTCTTTCTTTAACTTTCAAAAATGAAAATTTTTTAAGTAGTGGATGTTGTAATGACCCTCTAGGTCATTTTCTTGATTTTCATGCTTTCTCTACATTATGAGTTTTCCCACAGCGGCTACAGGTCATTTAAGATTTGTTGGGATTGACGGTTTGGTTCCCGAACAGTTCATTTGTGTTTTAAGCTCATTTCCCTATTTTGCAACTCTTAAGGCTGGTAAAGCTGACTTTGGTCAATATTCGGAGAAGACGACCTTGGATGGAAATTCTATCAGTGTTGTTAACTCTGAAATATTGACTTTGGGCTAGAGGGACCTTTGGTTCGGGTCCTGAGGCTTTCAGACTCATTTTGGGCTATTGGGTTCCTTTTGGTTAAAAGTGGTTGTTGAGAGTGGGGCACACTTTTCATCAAAACAATCTTCGTTGGAGATTTTATCGATTCTATTGAGTCTGGAATATCCATTTTGGTGAGGTAGCATGTATGATTTGTGCTCACGGGGTTCCAAGTGAATCCCGAGAGTGCAGTCAAAGTTTTTGGATGTGTGTTGAGCAGTTGGTGCTGCTGGTATCTGGTATGGCGCGCCTGTGTGCCAGGGGGTACCCATGCGCTCCTTGTACTGCACCTGCGGTGCTGCCCCTGCAGTGATCTGGGTACAACGGCGATGCTGCACCTGCATAATTTTGACCACATGTATGTTGATCGCTGGTAATTAAATGAGCTTCTCTTTCATTTCAAACTCCATTTCCAACAAATTTTGTCCTCCACAACAAATTAGCAGATTATCTAGCTAATTATGCTTTAGATAATGAAGAATGTCAGTATAGTAACTTTTAACTGATGGAAGTAGAAGGTCATAGATTGATAAATGCAGATAAGCTATAATGCCCCTATATTAGAGTCAGATCAACAGACAAATAACAAAACCATTGAGTACAACAGTTCAGAAATCATACAACTCCATTCAAGATTAGAGTGTCTCATACATTCAGCCTCATGAAGCATCAATGAAAGAAGAGTACCTTAAGGAAAAAGAGAATAATACGGATTTCTAAAGGCCCAAATCTGACTCAGCCCAACCATAGAGATGAGTACCTATTGCAAAAAACAAATCCTCTTCAGAATAAGAAAGAACAAGCACAAGCTAAAAGAGAACCAAGATACTCACCGGAAGAAGAGAAGCCGAAGGGTCGGAGATTGACGAGTATTTGCAGATCTTCAAAGAAATCAACTTACATGTATGAGGGAAAGAAGAAAAAAACAACAATAACACAATGACGAGAATGGGGGAGAGCTTACCGGAGCTAAAATAGAGGATCAACAGTGAATCTGGAAGTTTCCAAAAGCAGCCAAGAAGAAGAAGCATCAATCTAGTGAAAACATCAAAAGGGATATGGTCTTTTAGGTTTAAATTTTTGGGCCGGTTTGTTAGTGGGCCGGGTCTTTCTCTTTTAGTTATTTTTTTTTCGGGATTGGCTCTTGTTGGACCAAGTCCATTTAATTTTATGTTGTTTTAGAATTCTTTCATTAATAAAAGGTTTCTTAAGACCATAATTTAATTATAAAAAAATAGAGCTCGATATCAGGTGAAATCACCGATTCTCATCGGTTTTGTGTTCTATTGAAGTAATTCTTCTCCTCTTTTCATTCTAGTTATCATCCTAACATTATTTGCGCATCCTTTTAGTAAAAATTGATCCTTTTGCATGCAAATTCTTGAATAAAGTGGACTTTGAGGCTATTTTAGGCCCCGAGATGAGTCCTCTTCGCGCTCAAATTTTAGGCATGGGTTTATAAATCTGCTGCAAATATAATTGTGAAATTTATTTTTTATTTCGTCATGCGAACCCCGAGGTTCATTTTCTGATTCAATTTTTGGCCCGATTTTTTCGCATAGCAATATGAGTGTCATTTTTTTTGTCTTGATACTTGGATTATGTTTTTGATAGCATGGCAATATTTTGAGACTGTTCGAAAGGGGAATACACATGAGTTACAGTTTGTGCTTGCAGTTTGTCCCCAAGATAGGTTACGGTTTACTTATTTTAGACTTAACTTAGTTAGATTTTATATGTTATGGGTTGCATGAACGTTAGGCTAGGTTTAGGTTAAAAATTAGGCTTAAATCTTGTCTTCTATTTATTTTGGCTATTTTTTAGACTGTAGAATAGTATTATCATGTTTATCCTTAGTTTAGGAGCTCATAATCAGTTGTGGCTAGTCTAGAAATCCTTAGAATAATTTAGGGAGGTTTTAGAGGCAGAGTAGGTGCTTTTACTGTTTTCCTGCTTATTTTTTATTCTCTTCTCGTCTATTACTGTATTTGTGTATCTGTGGACCCGAGGCCATAGCATGGACCGGACGGAGTGCCAGGTCAGTTATTTGGAGGGTATTTTACCCTAGTTGATTGATATTCTCTGAACATGGTTTCATATCTCATTACTGCATTGCATGACTATTGATTTTAGAAATGAAAGAAACAGGAGATTTTTGGTTCAAACTCGAGATTTTTACTTAACCACTTGTTTTTGAAAGAGAGAAAAGTTTCACTGTTATACCGGTTTGAGGGATATTTTTGAACTTTTTTCTTCATTTACTTTTATATTGATGAGCCCGATGTATGATTTTGGGCGATCCGAGAAACACATATTACCCCATAAAAGCTTCTTAGGGGTAACATGAGTTTGTTGTAGCCCATTAAAAGTCTTGGCAATCCAAGTCTTAGAAGGGATGGATTGGTGTCTCCTTCCTTGCCATGTGTTCTACTTGTTGTTTTCTTAATGTGTTCCAGGTTCTTTAGTTCCTGGTGGTGTGCTTTTGGTATTTTCTCCTTTGTTGTCTTGTTGATCTGTTATCTCACCATCTTCCTCTCCTTCTGCTAAGGAATCAAAATTGTTGTGGGTCTGCACAATCTGTTTTCTTGTTACATCATCCTTATCTCCTTTATTGTCTGCACCTTTTCCTTTTTTCATATTGTTCCATTTTTCCAGATCACCTACCACTATGCCACTTGCAAGTATTCTTGGAGAGTATTGGATGTTATGATGTTTATTGTGTATGCTTTCACCACATTGATTGTCTTCCTTGAAATCCTTTGTTTTGTTGATTACCAAGTCAGGGTGGAGAACCCTGCAACTATCATCTCCATGACCTTGTAATTTACATGTGGTGCAGTTGATGTGACGCTAATTTACGTCACTTTCGACTCCTTTTTACTAAGAACAATCGTACGTTTTCAAGCAACCATTGTTGTTTTTAATGTTTTTATGTTGTATTTGTAGGAAATGGAAACAAACACGGAAACGGACGGAAATACGCGAAAAAGTACATTCTGGATAAGAGTGACGGTTCAGGTGACGGTCCGTCAAGGGTGTGACGGTCCGTCACCCAAACCGTCACACCAAGGCAGCAGCCAAGGCAGCAACACTGCCTAAGGTTGACGGTCCAGGCGACGGTCCGTCAACCCTGTGACGGTCCGTCACCCCTGGCCGTCACACTTAGGCAGTAGCTTCAGTCGGCGACCCGCGTTTTGGGGATTCCTAGCCCGTTTTGGATTTGGTTTCTTTGACTCCTATAAATACCCTATGATAGGTTTATGTAATTAGAGTTCACCCAATAGTTTTAGAATAGTTTTTAGTCATTTTTTGAGAGCAACAACACGTTTTCGGATTCTTGAATTCGTGTTCTTGAGTTCTTGGTTGTTCTTGTTCTTGGATTATTGAAGAGTATTTTCATCTTATTGTAAGAATCTTCTTTCCTTTATAATGAATTACTTCTTTTCTTCTTCGAGCATGAGTAACTAAAACTCCCGCAACTAGGGTTGTGGGAGCCATGGCAAACGTAACAATATAGATTCCGGGTAGCGTTGGGTTCGATTTATGTATTGTCACGTTGTTAATCATACATTATGTCACGTTTTCTAGTGGGTTGCAAACATTAGAACATGCCTAGGTTTAATTTGCTTGAGAAAGAGATTAAAACCGGGAAACTTGATTAACAACAAAGATTCGAGACTACCAACTCTCGTCTTAAAGATTAATGCCGTAACTGGATTAATCTACTTGATGTTAGGATTGAAAGCTAAAAAGCACATCTTTTTGAGATCGAGAGAAGATAAAAGGAAATTTGTTTATTTGGTCGAGAGACGTTTAGACGATACAATTGACGCAATCACATTTTGACACACATATAGAAAGAACCCGGTTAAGCCTAGAATCGACATTGTTACAACGCCATGGTGAACACGTCCCTAGTTCATCCTCTCATACTGATTTAAACTCCTACGTTTGTTATTGTTTTGTTTACAATTTGATTACAAAACCCCCCCTTTATTTACTGGAAACGATTGACAACTAGTCACATATTTCACTAAAGTCTTAATCATCACCATATTCTCTGTGGGATTCGACCCCAACCTTGTTGGGTTATATATTTGACAACGATCGCTTACGCTTCTTAAATTGAGGTGTAGTTTGAGCGTTATCAAAAATGGCGCCGTTGCCGGGGAATACGGTTTTTGATTAAGTTTGGTGTGTTTATTTGACTCTTAGTCATAATTTCCTGCTTTACGTTTATTTGTTGTTTTTGTCGTTGACAGGGTACATAGTCTGTGCATGCCAAGTACCTGGAGCTCGGGTGAACCAATACTACCTTACGATCCCGAGCTTGCTAGAACTTTGAGGCGGAATATGGCCACAGAACTAGAGGCAGCAAGGCTCGCTGCCGAACTGCAGGCCCAACAAAATCTGAATGTTGGTGGTCTGCAGGATGAGGATTTCGAATTAGATGGAGCTGGCCCTACTGGCGCCATCATTGTTCCACCGCTACCGCCCGGAGCCAAGTTCAACATCACTAGCACGATGATTCAGTTGCTGAACTTGAGAGGAGTGTTCCGAGGTGTCGCTGGGGATGATCCAAACCAGCACTTAATGAATTTCGTGGACATCTGCAAGTCATTCGAATTGCCAGGAGTGAGTCAGACAGCGATCAGGCTCAGATTGTTTCCGTTGTCTCTGTCTGATGAGGCAGCGTTGTGGTTGACGGAATTGACCCCCGACTCTATCGCAACGTGGGGCGAGTTGAGAGGAGCTTTCCTAGAAAGGTTCTTTCCTCCCTCTCGGATGATACAGTTGAGGGACGAAATCAGCAACTTTAGGCAGCAACCGCATGAAGCACTGCACGAGACTTGGTTGCGATTTAAGAAGAAACTGACACAGTGCCCCAACCATCAGCTGAACAATGAATTCTTGATGCAGACATTCTACAGGGCACTAAATTCGGCTACCAAGCCGACGTTGGACAACGCAGCAGGTGGAGCATTTATGGGTCGCACTTTTGCCGACGCCACAGCTATTTTGGACAGGCTCACCAAAACCAACAGGGCCTGGCATACACGAGATTCAGAGGTTGCAGCTAGCACCTACACAGTTGGTATGTCAGCAGAACAGCGAAGGAAAGAGGAGGAGCGCGACCAAGACATGGCGCATCTGAAAACGCAGTTAGATCTCCTGACAAAGCACTTGACGTCAGAAAGTATAGAGAAGGTACAGGCTGTGGGTCCCCAAGGTATAGAGACTGAGGACGCGAATTACGTGGGGGGGTTCCAGGCCAATGGCCAAGGAAACCAAGGTCGGAACTATCCAAACCACTATGAGAATGGTGGCTACAAAAATCGCGACCAAGGAAGCTGGAGGAACAACACCGATAGAGGTGGGTTGTATACACCACCTGGTAATCGGGACAAAACAGGCAGCGAGGCTGAGACGTCTAAACTTGAGAACATGATGGCAAAGATGTTGCTTAAGGTGGAATCGACTGACTCTGGGGTAAAGGCAATGCGGAATGAGTTATCAACGTTGAGTCTGGTAGTGGAATCACACTCAACCGCAATCAAGCAACTAGAGCAGCAAGTGGGTCACATCTCGGCATCTCTAAACCCAAGGAAACCAGGTACTTTGCCGAGTGACACCACTCACCCGCAGAATAATGCAAGCTATATGGCGATCACCACAAGAAGTGGAATATTATTACTGGAATCACATCCGGTAATTCATGCTCAAGGTGATAGTGTGGATGATGAAGAGGCGGTAGAGGAGGAAACTCCAAAGCCCGCGGAGAAACGCAAGGAAGCTGAAAAGCTTCCAACTATGATGCCCCGACCACCACCTCCGTTCACACAGCGTTTGAAAAAGAAAGCTGACGATGGTAAGTTCCTGAACTTCGTGACCATGTTGAAAGAGATTTCAATAAACATACCATTGGTGGAAGCTCTGGAACAAATGCCCGGTTATGCCAAGTTCATGAAGGACTTGATTACAAAGAAGTGGACGGTAAGTTTTGAGCCGGAAGACAACCTCCATCACTGTAGCGCTATTTCCTCTAGATCGTTAGTGGAAAAGAAAGGAGATCCAGGTGCGTTCACTGTTCCATGTACTATCGGGAAGCTCAACTTCGGAAGAGCTATGTGTGATCTTGGTGCTAGTATCAATTTGATGCCGCTAGCAGTGTATGACAAATTGGGTTTGGGAGCTCCTAAACCAACGTCCATGAGAGTGATGATGGCTGACCGTTCGGTAAAGCGACCCGTAGGGATCTTGTCTGATGTGCTGGTCAAGATTGGTAAGCTTATATTCCCGGCCGACTTTATAATCTTGGATTGCGAAGTAGATTTTGAAGTTCCCATCATCTTGGGACGACCATTGTTAGCTACGGCGCGAGTGTTGGTTGACATGGAGAAAAATGAGCTGACCTTCCGATTGAACAATGAATTGGTCAAGTTCGATGTGTCCAAATTGATAAAGCAACCAAGTGACATGAGGGTGGTCGCGGTCATCAATGCTATTGAGGAAGCTCCTGCGGATGTGCACCTTGAGGAGAAGTGTTTGGTCGAGACTCTAGCTGTTGTGAGAAGGATGCCGCGAAAAGAGAAGCATGTTGCGGAAAGCGGTGTAAATAGCTCAAGGAAACGAAAACACCGAAAGAGAATCTACAAGGAGAGAGCGAAGAAGCGGTCACGACTAGCGGCGGAGCAAATAAAAGAGGAAGTTGGAGCGCAACATGAGGTTGGCGCACACACATACTCCATCGAGTTCTCTTGTTTTGGAGACCCTGGCGGTCTCCAACATCATTCCGGAAATTGAGTCATATCGACTTCACAGGTATTCCTTTATTCTCACAGTTTTTATGCTTTCGCATATATGCATTGGGGACAATGCATGAGTCTAAGTTGAGGGTGTTGGGAAACCTATGAGTCACCACCGAGGGTTTTTGTTGCCGATTTCTTTTCCCTCCGGTGTGCTATCTAGTAGAACCGGCATGTTTAGGTTGTTTTAAATTTTTTTTTAGTGTCTATAGCAAAGCATGCGATTTCGGATCAAAGTAGCGCCCCTTTAAAAATTTTCTGGTTTTGTACTTATGTTGAAACAATTGACTGTCTGGATCCTTGTATGTCATTGTGTGATTATGAGTAGAATGAGTATGCTTAAGCCGAGCGGTTGTTTTGATAGTTGGTAGCGGTATGGTTTCTTGGTGCAAGTGTGTGTGAGCGTATTTTGTTATAAATTCTTACTCTGTGCATGCATCTAAAACTTGCCCGGTCTATTTTGTTAAGTTTGAAGTTGGTTGCTTAGGAAAGGATCGCAGGCCCTTTTTGATGCAGTCCACTTAGCCTATATGACCGTCCAAATACAAATAATCCCTTTTGATCCCTGTTTGAGCCGTAATTGACCTTATTCTTTCAATAACCTGTCACCATTCCTGTTTAACTTTGAATCCCTATCTTGGCCCTGGTCCTTCCTTGGACATCGTGCACCTCAACGTAGGCAAAACAACCTAAGTTGAGGGTGGCTACTATAGAGGTAAACCCTGTTTTGGCCCTGGTCCTACCAATGGACATTGTGCACCTTGACGTAGGCAATCAGCCTAAGTTGAGGGTGGCTACTACAGTGGTAAAGGAGAAGAAAAAGAGGATGGAGATGATTGTTGTTGAATAGAATGAAAATCCGGGTGTGCGCCTAAGAAAAGAAAAGAAAAATAAAGAAAGATGAAAAAGATCGAAAAAGAAACAAAAAGAATTGTCAATAAAGAGGCCGCACCTGTATCTAGAATCAAGGAAATAAAAAGGTGAATAAGGATGGATAAAGTGAAGTTATGTGGTGATAAGATGTAAATGGTTCCAAGGAGGGCTTAGTCACTAACCCCTAAATGCATCCTACCTGCACCCGAAGCCTCATTACAAGCAAATACAAGTCCTGTAGTGATCCTAAGTAGCTTTCTGAAGAACTGAAATAGAATAGTAAGGGCAAGCCTATGGTATCGCATGTGCATTGTTTGAAATCGTTTGTGAGTGTGAGCGCTTACCTAGTCCCAAATCTTGTGTGTGGGATTTCTTTGTGGTGAGGGCACCAAGATGTCTATATTGTCTATTGATTGTTAGGATAGCTACGCGTGTGTATGCATAATGTTCTATCATATCGGAATGACATGTTTGGATCCTTGCAAGTTAGTGTTTCATACATTCGTGTGTTACAAGGGAGCATGATTTAATTGAATAAGTTTGAATGAACATGAGTTGCTATAGACATGAGTTCTTGCTCTTAGTTGAGTCGTTTGATTGTTTTATGTTATGTTGCTTGAGGACAAGCGAACGTTTTAAGTTGAGGGTGTTGATGTGACGCTAATTTACGTCACTTTCGACTCCTTTTTACTAAGAACAATCGTACGTTTTCAAGCAACCATTGTTGTTTTTGATGTTTTTATGTTGTATTTGTAGGAAATGGAAACAAACACGGAAACGGATGGAAATACGCGAAAAAGAACATTCTGGATAAGAGTGACGGTTCAGGTGACGGTCCGTCACCCAAACCGTCACACCAAGGCAGCAGCCAAGGCAGCAACACTGCCTAAGGGTGACGGTCCAGGCGACGGTCCGTCAACCCTGTGACGGTCCGTCACCCCTGGCCGTCACGCTTAGGCAGTGGCTTCAGTCGGCGACCCGCGTTTTGGGGATTCCTAGCCCGTTTTGGATTTGGTTTCTTTGACTCCTATAAATACCCTATGATAGGTTTATGTAATTAGAATTCACCCAATAGTTTTAGAATAGTTTTTAGTCGTTTTTTGAGAGCAACAACACGTTTTCGGATTCTTGAATTCGTGTTCTTGAGTTCTTGGTTGTTCTTGTTCTTGGATTATTGAAGAGTATTTTCATCATATTGTAAGAATCTTCTTTCCTTTATAATGAATTACTTCTTTTCTTCTTCGAGCATGAGTAACTAAAACTCCCGCAACTAGGGTTGTGGGAGCCATGGCAAACGTAGCAATATAGATTCCGGGTAGCGTTGGGTTCGATTTATGTATTGTCACGTTGTTAATCATACATTATGTCACGTTTTCTAGTGGGTTGCAAACATTAGAACATGCCTAGGTTTAATTTGCTTGAGAAAGAGATTAAAACCGGGAAACTTGATTAACAACAAGGATTCGAGACTACCAACTCTCGTCTTAAAGATTAATGCCGTAACTGGATTAATCTACTTGATGTTAGGATTGAAAGCTAAAAAGCACATCTTTTTGAGATCGAGAGAAGATAAAAGGAAATTTGTTTATTTGGTCGAGAGACGTTTAGACGATACAATTGACGCAATCACATCGTGACACACATATAGAAAGAACCCGGTTAAGCCTAGAATCGACATTGTTACAACGCCATGGTGAACACGTCCCTAGTTCATCCTCTCATACTGATTTAAACTCCTACGTTTGTTATTGTTTTGTTTACAATTTGATTACAAAACCCCCCCTTTATTTACTGGAAACGATTGACAACTAGTCACATATTTCACTAAAGTCTTAATCATCACCATATTCTCTGTGGGATTCGACCCCAACCTTGTTGGGTTATATATTTGACAACGATCGCTTACGCTTCTTAAATTGAGGTGTAGTTTGAGCGTTATCAGCAGTATTTGGGCAAGAAGTCATATTGTATCCTTACTTTCATCATCCTTATATCTCCAGTCTTCTCATTGATTATATCCATGTCTACAAATTTAAGAAGCTGGGAAGCCAGGTAAACTTGTACTTTTACACGTGCACAACTAGGTCGTGTCTTGTTCACAGTGGCCATATCAAGTTGAAGTGGCTTGCCCACAACTGAAGCAAGAGAAAACAGTGCTCCTTTCACATACAAGGTTGGAACAAGATTGGGGAAAGACATCCAAGTAATGACTTGGGTAGTTTCAACATCTATCTTGAATTTAGAGTCATAAATAAGGGGGCTCGTCACAAAACTGTCCCCTTCTTTAGATTGCATGTAATAAGAGTTTTTAGACATGACAGTAGCAAAGTCTTCTAGACTGGAGCATCTTATTAGCCCATGTCTATTACAGAAAAGCATTATCTTGCAATCACTTTTTATTCCACATTGTATTGGAATAATCCTCCGTTACTCTTTAATAGAAGGCAATCCATAAGAGAATTTACCAATTACTGCGTATTTTAGGTTCTCTATCTCATCCATTTTCTCCACTTTCGCTTCCGTCCACCTTATGACTGGATTTCCATTGAGCAGTGTCACTTTCTTCAAGGGGATGTACATGCCTGCACTTGTTCTGCCAGAAACACAATGCGGATTAATGCTTGCTTGCAGTGTTTGTGCGAAATTAGGCAAACTATTAGGCTTAGGCAAATTTGGGATTTCCGTGGGGACTTTATCGTTGGCATTGTTAGGGTTGGTGGGGCTAGTATTTGTGGGGTTTAGGGGTTGGTAAAGATGAGGGAAATGTGCAGCCGACGTCAAGGAGTACTGGCCAACCACCAGAGTGGGTTGGCCAGTGGCCATGGAGGCTAGGTGGATCTAGGGTCTAGGGTTAGGGAGGAGAGAGGGCAGAGATTCCAAATTTAAATTGTTGACATAATATCTTTTTGCTTACTTAACAAACATCAAAAAATAATTAAGACAACCTCTTTTTTTCTTGAAAAGCATTTTCCTTTTATACCAAACACACCCCTAGTACTAAAGAAAAGAAGAAAAAACCTTACTAGTAAAACAGATTAATAGTGTGAAATTCTTTTTACAACACTAATAATTTTAAATTGTGATAGCGAGTTAGTTATTATTTTGGAAAATTATTAATTATTATTCATGAAGAAATTCATTTAATTATTTAATAAGTGACATAATTATATAAATAATTTTTAATTTGTGGGAGGCTAGAATTAGAATATATAACACATGGGTCCTCAGATTTGAATAAGCAATTAGTAGCATACTTTAATTAGTAGCAAGCTAATCTCTTTTTTCCTTTAACTCTGACAAAACAAATACCCTTAACCGGTATTTAACTCTCACTTTCTTCTTCATCCTCTTATTTCTTCTTCTTCTTCTTCTTTGAATACATTTTCACGCAACTCTCAAAGAATCCACCTTTTGACATTCATCGTACAAATTATACATCTATTGAGCCAGAGGAAGATGAGATACAGAAAGGGTAAATGTGATCTAATGTATTTAATTGGAGGACTAGTGTTTGTGAGCAGTTGGGTAATGGGAGTAAATGGGTCGATCCATGAGTGCAAGGATGAAGCTTTCATTCCTCGTTTTAATTCCTTTTTCTTCCATGGTGGCAGTGAAGGTCTTTATGCTTCTAAGGTCCAAGATTCTCCCCTTTCTGTTTCTGATGACAGCAATAACAATAAACCCCTTAATGGCAAATCCTTCATCAGGTACCAAAATTCAATACCCTTTTGTTTTCCAGTTCTACATTTCTATATTTTCTCTATTTTCCCTAGTTTTTTTTTTTTTTGGTACTGTGGTGTTTGGTGAATTGTTTCTGAGCTGTTTTCATCAATTTGAAGAAATTATTTTACTCTTGCAAGTTGTAGATGTAGGAGTGATCCTAAATCAAAGATGGCTAGGAAACAATGTGATTCTATTTGTTGTGTCAAGATTTGAAATGAGGATTGAAAAAGTTGTTGACATCATGGGTGATGGTTTTTTAATGCGATTATACAAAGCGAAGGAGTTAGGTAGATAAATTTATTCTGCAGAATTATGTCTACCAGACTTTTTTAGTGTGCCAGAAAAATTAGAAAAAAAGAAAGAGTGGTGGTGGTGAGAGTTGACTACATACAACCTGCAGAGCACGTATGACAATCAAGAGAGAGAATACAACAACATACCCAGTGTATCACACAAGTGAGGTCTGGGGAGGGTGGTCTGTAGCAGCCTTACCTCCTGCCTTGTGAAGGTAGAGATGTTGTTTTCAGTAGGCTCTCGGCTCAAGTAAAGCATATCAAAGTCAAGAATATAAAGAAATAAAGCAGTGAAGTAAGCCATGCTGACAATAATGTAGATGAGAGCAATAGTAACAAGAAAATAATACGATAACCGAGGCAAAGAAAACAACTGGAAGTAATAAAGAGAATGCAAAGAGTGGAATACCAAAGTTTGTTTTTTTAAGCATTTTGTAGGGGTAAATGTTCTCCATGGAAATCTTTACTTAAAGAAATACCTTACCTTGGAAATCAATTTCCAGTTTGGTTGCATATAGAAGTTGGTGAAACATAACAATCCTACAAGATGTAGGATCAGAATCAGTAGTGTGTTGATGAAACTTTTCATGATTAAAGTTTGACAAAAACTACTAGGTGGATAAGTCATATGGAATAGAAGTTCGGATATTTCTAAATAGATAAAAATTTCAATAGAAATAAAATGTTTTGATGTTTGTCCTCGCATGACCGAGTTCTTTTTTATTTTAATAGATTGACTGAATATATTTTTTCTTTAGCTAATGTGTTGTTTATTTGGTATTGATGGCTTGTGCTTCATAAATAGAACATCCAAAATATGTGATGAATAGTTTCCAGTGACTCATGGCTGCCTTCCATAATGATTCCAGGTTTGAGTCAATCACCTTTAGAAGAACAAAGGAAGCTGCAAATAAGCAAAATGAGATGCAGCAGAGTACTGGAATTGTTGAAGCCATAATACTGGAGGTCAAAGACAGGAATGAGATTGGTGGTTCCTACCTGAATTCTGATGCAATATGCTGCACCCCTGCTCTTGCCAAAGATGGATCCTGCAAGGTAGGAGAGGTTATAATTCATCAAGATCCTGAGAACCCTGGATGGCCAAAACGGATTCAGACGTCCTTCGAGGGAAACAGTGAAGAGGCTAATATGGTACTCCAGACTGTTGAGATCAACAAGACTGGAATGTATTATCTGTATTTTATGTTCTGCAATCCAGAACTCAAGGGCACATTAATTAGTGGTAGAACTGTTTGGAGAAACCCAGAAGGCTATCTACCTGGGAAGATGGCACCACTAATGACATTTTACGGTCTGATGTCTCTAGCGTACCTCATTCTTGGTCTCTTATGGTTTTTACGGTTTGTGCAACATTGGAAGGATATAATACAGTTGCACTATCACATTACTGCTGTGATTGGTCTTGGAATGTGTGAAATGGCTCTTTGGTACTTTGAATATGCAAATTTTAATGCTACAGGAAGCAGGCCAATGGGAATCACCATGTGGGCTGTTACCTTCAGTGCTATCAAGAAGACTGTCTCACGTTTACTTCTTCTAGTGGTATCGATGGGTTATGGTGTAGTAAGACCCACTTTGGGAAGTATAACCTCAAAGGTACTTCTTCTGGGTGTGGTATACTTTCTAGCTTCTGAAGCCTTGGAGCTGGTTGAACATTTGGGAAATATCAATGACTTCTCTGGAAAAGCAAGAATCTTTTTGGTGTTACCTGTTGCTTTATTAGATTCCTGCTTCATTGTATGGATATTTTCCTCATTATCCAAAACTTTAGAGAAGCTTCAGGTGATAACAGCTTTCCTTCTCCTTATTCTAGCAGTCATAGATTGGTCAAAAAGTATTAATCACAAAAATAAGATGGTTGATCGGTTTTACCTTCTTAAATAATAATAATAATAATAAATGAAGGATGCTGATTCACTTGATCATCTATGTACTGTCAGATTTCGTGCTTTCAGAATATCTTCTTTGCTCAAAGGAAAAGATAATTGCATTTTCGTCACAATCATACTCTTTTCTCTTTTTTATTGTTTGGTGGAGGTAACTGATGCCTTTGAACTCTGGCTGGTAGACATAGAGAACCGCAACAATTGAACCAATAATAGACCATCACACTCTTTTAACTCTTCTTAACATGTACGAGAAGTTTTACATGATTGTCAACTGTTTTAAGTTTTTTTGTATTTTCTTTGACTGGAAAGTGTTGATCTTCTTCAATTTGGGAGGAGAACGCACACATCCTTGTATGCAAACTGAAAGCTTCCTTCTTTGCCCATATGGACCTCAGATTCGGAGAAGCATGGCCAAGCTTGAACTGTACCGAAAGTTTACCAATTCTCTAGCCGTTTCAGTTCTGCTCTCTGTTGCCTGGATTGGCTATGAGGTATCTTTTATGGTTCTGTTCCTTTTTATTTCCGCAATATTAGAAGTCTCCCTGTATGTGGAAGTTTCACTAAGTACTTACTGTATTATGTAACAATGCAAGTCGTAACTTGTGCTTTTGATGATTTCCTCCGAAAGTTTCACTCTGCATCTCTTCATGTCATCTTGCTGTGTTTGAGTTTTCTTGATTTCTCGACGAAAGCTAATTTCTCTGTTTATTCAGCTGTACTTTAATGCAAGTGATCCATTGAGTGAATTGTGGCGAAGAGCCTGGATTATACCTGCTTTCTGGACCTTACTAGCATACTTGCTTTTATTGGTAATATGCATTCTCTGGGCTCCTTCGAATAACCCAACCAGGTGAACAATCCTTAACCCTTCCTTTTATTGTCAATGTAATTAGTATAGCTTGCTTCTATTGTTACTGTCTGAAGATTACTGTATAGAAATGAGGATTAAAACCTACTTCCAGTCATAGAGTGATCTAAACGTGCATTGGTGATGGCTACTGAATACCATTTATAAATGGAAATGATGGTACATATTCATGATTAGCTGTGATTTGATGCTGCAAATCCATTATCAATGACTGTAAGAGATCTATATTGAGGATTGGAAGAGAAAGTGCTCAAGAGTGACAAAAATTCTTGGCCTTTCAATATGTGGTGTTGGGTGGAAATATAGGATCTGTTCAGAATCTTTTTTGGCGTTTCTATTTGTCTGTACAAATAGTTTGCGCAGAATTTGTTTTTTTACAAGTATAACAATGTGAGTTGAAAGATGTTGGTGGTTCTTTTGATATTTATCTCCTAAATTGACAAGTTCTATCAAAATGAATGAAGCATTTTGCTTGTTTCCAATTAATTTTGGACATAGCTGATACTAAAATGTGACATCCTTTACTTTTAGGGGCAAAAAAAAGCCTTATATCTTTATAACAGAAAGACAGTTTCATATAGTTGAAAATTAATGCACGAACAGATGGTTATAGGAACTAATTACCATAAAATTCTTCCAAGAAGGTTTATGGACGCAACATCCTTTGCATGAGTAAAGCTCCTGAATCCTCTTCTCCTTTCCAACAGGTGGAATAAGTTAAGTGAAATGAGGAAAATTAATCTGCTTCTCTTGACCAAGTTCTAATGAGATGAAACTTCTATGACCCTGCCATAACCAGGGAACAAAGATAGTTGTTTTTCTTTTGGCTCTCTTTTTGTATGGTTATGGAAAAAGGAACTTCTGTCACACTTTTTTTGTTGGGAGGGATCATCAAGTCAATACAAGTAATTATGAATTTCATGTGCAAAAAATGATATCTGAAGCTCCGACATAGTTCTTGTGCCTTCCCAACTGTTCTAAGATTAGGTAAGCCTATAGAAAACCTGTCTTGTTTTCCAATGTATTTAAGGTTGGATTTTGATGAGTTGGGATAGGTTTGTAATAGTTAATTCTCTGGTGCTGCCAGCTTTTGTACTTCGTGAGAGAAAAGGAAGGTTGGAACTTAAGAAAATCTGTCTATTCCATTTTTTGGTTTTATATCCTGTCATTCTCTCAATGCTGTAAAATGGTCTCTAATTTGGCGTCGTTTCACCATTTTACAGATACGCTTACTCAGGGGAGGCTCTTGATGATGAGGAGGAGGGTCTGTCCCTCACAGGCAGTGGAGTTATAGTGGGAGGAGATCTGTCTAAACTGGAAAGGAAGGAGAGGAAGGCATCTATTACAGCAGATCATGTGTTTGGGCTTGGAGAAGTTGTTCTTGAGGAGGACAAAAGAGAATGATGATATTTATTCTGGGTTCTTTCAACCTCTCATTCATGCATGGACATATAAGTCTGCCCAGATAATATTTATACCTCCTTTTTTTCTATTTTTCATAGAAGAACAGACTGAAATACGTGGTGGTTGGAAATTAGCAAGTTGGACCGGAAAATTGAAACGATGTTGCATGGAAGATTGGCATTTTTCTGAAGCTTCTCTTGTTGACGAATAGCCTGAGAATTCCAGCAGGTGAGCTTGGCAGTGAAGTCTAGTTCTTAGGGGCAATCACAATTGTAGGCTGAGTAATTGAAACTTCAAACGTATTGTGAAGTGGATTAGACTTCATGCTAATTTAGAGAGGATGCAAAAGATCCTTGTGGTGGTCATATGTGATAACCAAATACTTCAAATTCAAATATGAAGAATGGTAACTTATTTTGTACTATAATACTTTTCCATTATCAATATCTTTCTTTTTCCTTCCCTTTTTAGGCTTGATATACCCTTTCTACACTTCTTGGCCTTCGAATCTAATGAGCCTTCTGAAAATACTTTTCGCACTTGATGTTTATACCAAAAAAATGGATGCAGGATATGCATCTGGCATATAAAGACTTGTACCACATAGCCATGATTTGAGGTTAAATTGCTTAGTTTTGTATGAACATCGGGTGTGATAAGTTAATTCCTGAGCCTTCAGTCAAACTAGATAGAAATAAGGTGGGTTTAGATAAACCCTCATATGTCGTCCCCTCCGCCCTCTAAAAAGTATTATTAGGACTTAGGAGTAATGGAAAAGGAAAGGCCTGCAAGAGCAACATCATATCATCAATCTGTTTCAAGTTTGACTTGATTTGTTCAGCTCAGCACAACCAAGCATCTGTTGATGGCAGAACAATAGATATCTCTTTTGGCAATTGTGTATGTGATTAAGCCTCCATAAGTATTAAGGTCTGTGGGTTAAGAGGAACATAATAATAATAACAATTATAAGAACAGTAAGATGGCTATTGTTAAAAATAGGAAGATCAATAGTTTATACTGACTCCTTAAAGTTGCATTTGCTCCTATCAATTAAACTTGAGTGTGCAATGAAGTTTACAATTATGTCTCGAGGAGAAAATGAAACGTAAATATGTTCTGCAACAACGAATCAGAGTTTTTAGCATTAGCCGAGAAAATCAAAGTGTCTAATTCAGGAGAGAAAGCTATGGGTTCGGCAGAACTCACTAAGGTGTCTTTTCTAGAATTCAAAATACTAGCTCTGCCTAAATATAGTGAATTAGTTTTAACAAAAATCTTGAATGTGAGAGTTAAAACATCTTTTAAGAAGTCAAGAGGGAAACAGAATGTTTATATTCTGGTTTTGCAAATGGCTTTTTACATGTCAAAATCATGGTTGCTATCAAAGATAATTTTTTACTCAAATGGACACTTTAAGTTTTGGAATTGGTTTAACTTCATCCTTAAATTTGACGCCTCATAAATAGATATTCCAACTTTTTTGGTTCCACAACTAACAATGTGTTTGAGTACGTTTATAGATTGGATTTGAAATTCACCTGTCAAATATTTCAATAACATGCACTTACTCCATCATCGTCTAACTCTACTAAGTGAATTCTCTACTCTTAAACAACAACAATAACTTAATGTAATTCCACAAATCTTGATTTTCTACTCTTCAATGTGGAAATTAGCTCATTTTTCAATCATGAGTTCATGACGATGAAAACGACTTTACTTTACAGTTAAGGAATCCAGCATATTTGCCGAATTTAAATTGCCAAAAATAAAAACAGAAAAATGACCTTTTCAATTTGACAACTTGTTCTTCTTAATATCTAGCTCAAATGGTTGCTGAAAAAGATGTATTCACATTCAATGTCTATTAAATCAAAAAATAAAGGCATGATATCTATCTTTTTATATATTATCATCTTATTATTTAATCAGAAATATTATTATCTTATTATTTAATCAGGGTTAGTTAATATCTTAGGTTAATCAAAAGTTTGAAGACTTGTTTTGGAAAAGTTTTTTCAGTCAACAAGAAAAACCAAAATTTTAAAAAAAATAATTGAATAGTTGCCAAAATTTATTAAAATTACTCGGAAGTAGTTTGGTGGGAAAACAGTTGTTTGCAACAAAATTAAAAAGAAAATTTGCAAAAACTCTTGTTTGAATATTTGGAAGCAAAAGCCAATTCCTTAAGTTAGAAGGAATTATTTCCCTTGAGAAACGAATCATTGCCTTGACCCCCCGCGTATGAGAAGTAGGGGCATTTTCAGATTTTAATTTCCCGTGTCAACCACCACTTATGTGTTGCCACGTCAATTGGATGGGAACTGTATTAAGTTATTATTATCCAAAAATTGCTGAGATCTCTGTTCGACCCAACGTCTTATAAATTTCCCCCAATTCAACCTCTTTTTTTTATGTTTCATTTTGGTACAGCTTTTCCCCTTCCAGTCTCCCTTTCCTTTCTAGCTTGCAATCATTAAACAATTAGACAAAAGAAAGAGGAAGGTTCATTTCACAACTCACAAGGTATGTGTGCTCTTTGCTTCATTTCTTGATTTGAGTTTCATTTTGATCCTAAAGATTTCAAATTTTTTTTTATCAAGACTCAGTATATGAACAAGTGAGAGGTTGGTAGTGGCGGGATTAAGGAGAGGTAGAGGTCAGTTGAAAAAATATTGTGGTAAGGTGATTAGACAGCACATGATGCGCCTTCAACTTACAGAAAACATGACCTTAGATAGGAGAATTTTGGAGGTCGAGATTAGGGTAGAAGATTATTAAGTAGTCAAGTGTTGTCTCCTTGCATTCCAATAGCATTAATACTAATCTTGTATATTCTTTCCCTTCGATTTCTGTTAGAACCTGTTGTTCTTTGTTTCCGTTATCGCATCATTTTTTGATGTTGGTACGGTTCTTTTGCTAGTTGCTATGTAATAATTTCTTTATTATTTATTATGTTTGCTTTGCATCTGTATGTTATTTGCTTTGTTATGAGCTATTAAAGCGAGGGTCTTTCGAAAACAATCTATCTACCTACAAGATAGTAATAAGGTCTGCGTGTACCTTCCCCGGACCCTGGATATGTCATTGTTGTAGTATATGAGCAAGTGGGTGTTTTTGATTTTGTTAATAGAATAATGGGTAACCATTTGTTTTGCTTTATTCAGGTCAAAGAAGGAGATGGGTCATCACCACCATCACCACCACCACCACCATGAAGGTGCCAGTCCATATGATGATCCCCTTCTGGCATGTTGTTGCTGCCCTTGTTTGCTAGTCTCCTCTGTGTTCTCTATGTTTACGAGGTGCATCTTTGTGGCATGTTATCCTTTTCTGCAGTGTTTTGGATGGGATGAACACAGATACCACCATCATCACCACCACAGACATTTCTTATAACCCCCCGATTTGATGATTATTTTCGTGGTCTCCAAACTCTAGCAAGACAAAGCTGTGATTTTTTTTTTTCAATTTCAGAGGATTGTTAGTATTTCAATTTGAGGATTGTTAGTATTTCAATTTGAGAATTGTTAGTATTTCAATTTGGTTGTTTGTGTATACTTTACCTTGTACCAGTTAATTTTTGAGTTGTTTATTCAGTCCGAGTCCAAAGGGGTGGAAGAAAAGTAGAATCTTTTCAACTATATGCTGTTGCAAATCGTTAATCACACAGTTCCATGGTTTATGTTGTTTCCTTGAAACTTGGTTTGTCTGAATGAGTGAATTGTAAATCTCCAACTTTCCTATGATTTATTATGTAATGAATAACTAACAATATTCTCTAAATGCTAATGAGATACAAAATTTTGGACGGGGTAAGTTCAATTGGCAAATGTTGAGGGACTTGTATCATATTGAGTCATGTGCCAAGCGTATTTAATTGAGAAGCATAGAGGGGTGGGACCTATCATTCCGAGTTTCGAATGCTACGGTTGGCCTAAAAGGTTGGCTCTAGATAAATACAACATTTTTGACTCAAAATATGAGCTCTGACATAAAATAGGTCTCCTTCGTGGAGGGGGACAGATTTGAGCAAATTATATGAAAAGAAAGTGATAAAGAAATACATTAACATTCCAGCTATGGCTTTCCATGCCTTGGAATAAGGTCTACTTTAGCTGAGAGCATCGACCATTTAGTAATTTTAGAACAGTTTAAAATGGTTAAACAACAGTGGTCATGTAAAAGAAAGTTCACACTGATCTAACTATATATAACTTAAATCTAGTTTAGAGGATAAAAAGTCATACTAGGCTATGGTACAATGAATTAGTCATGGCAAATTTGGCTCCACAGTTTTTGTGTAAAGGTGGCCAAGAAGGAAATATTAATCTGCATAACTGAAAAAATGACGTCTTCATAAAAACAGGAATTTGATCTAAATCTCAAAAGATATTAATAGACTTGTAAGCATTTAACTTCACTAGTCATAACTCTTATACATATTAATATATCTCTCTTTTTCTTTTCTCTTTTTCAGAAGATGAGAAAAGTCACTCTATCCTCGGCATTGCATTATTTGGCATCTTAGTCTTTCGACATCGGAGTGTTTCAGAGGCTTCAACATGAAAATTTGAGCTCCTTCTTCCAAGCATCTGTTATTTATACACAAATCTTGTTCAGTACATATGACACAGCCACAAATGAAGTATAAAGAGTTGATGATTTGTTATAATTACTGATTAATTCGAGTTGGGATATTCTCAGATGACATTATAACAACTGGCACATCCTTCATGATCGACGATCCCTGCTTGCAATGAATTGAACCAACATTGAGTTCAAATTCTTAAGGAATAACTAAATTAAAGATCTATAAAACAGTTATTTTTGTAGATTGAATGCAGAAAAGTATGGTGTGGTGCTACTCATTGAAAACTACCTTGATTTTCTTGAGCAGTTCATAACCTGTCATTCCTGGCATGCAATAATCTGTTATTATCATATTAACCTTTGAACCCTGCACAACAAATTAAAGTATGTTCGTTAATATTACCACAACTTAGTAAAAGCCTGGATTCGAAAAAGGAAAGCCAATGTCGTTTTATCTTTATGAGTTTAAGTTATATACACTGAATTGCAATTTAATTGACACAACGTGTTATTATTCTATTTTTCAGATTGTCATATCAGTCTTAATGTGTTGGAGAAATACAATAGTATAAAAATTTCATTAATTTACGGTCTCAATCTTCATTCAATATATGGACACTTACATTGCTATTTGTAGGGTTGTCCTGATGCGCTGCCAAACCCAAATACTCTAAAGCCCTCAGACCATCTTCTGCAGTAGTTACTGAAGGAAAATTGAAAATCATGAAATAGATCCATCTTTCACTTATGCATTAATGTTAACACCATAGACATACATACATAATGACCATCTACACAAAACAATTTAGGGACTCTCCCATAGTTTAAAAACAGATGAAAAAAAATTGTCGCGACAACAAAAAATACTTTTATGTATAAGGTACACATACTGGCTGAGCTACATAAAATTGAAGGGTAATCAGTTGAGCAACTGCTGTCAGAAAATTATATTGTGTGTCTGTGGCAAATATTACTTTATATATATGTTTATATATACATTCTTGAACACTCTTAGTAAAATTCCTAAGTTGGCCATTAAATTAAGATGAATCAAGTGAAGGTTGACCAAAAGCTAAGACAATATCTTGATAGAATATAAATTATGTTATCCGGACATGTGTAATTCCTATTTTTGGATAAAAATAATAATGAGAAGACATGATTTGAGTCATGCACGTTCTAAAGCACAATGGCTAAAAAGTCTACAATGAATTAGGATTCTGAAAGATTTGAAGCAAAAGAAAACTAGTGTGATTACCTAGGCCCAGCTGTTGGCAAATCCAAAAGGTTGACTTAAAAGACTTGGTGCAAGTAAATATCAATTTACTTAATTTCAATTGACGTTTAGTTTATACTCCCTCCGTCCTATTTTATATGACTTAGTTTGACTTGGCATGGACTTTAAGAAAGAAAAGAAGATTTTTGAAACTTGTGGTCTAAAATAAGTCTTAAATGTTTGTGTAGCTATAAATCATTTCATTAAGGGTAAAAATGGGCATTTTAAAGTTAAATTGTTACTAAATGAAGAAATGTGTCATTCTTTTTGGGATTGACTAAAAGAAAAGTGAGTCATATAAAGTGAGACAGAGGGAGTAATAGTTTAAAATGGCATCGTCCTATTATATATGTATATTATTTTCTTAATCAGAAGTTTAGGGTTCAAGCCCTAGGTATGAAATTGCCTTTGTTGAAAACGCTTTACCCTCTAATATGGAACAATCTCTCAATATAAATACTGAACACTGAATAAAATATATATTTTTTTCTTTTAACCAAACAATATAAAATATTCCGCGAAATGGTGACTGTGACACCCCATATTAAAGGGTGTATCCGCTACTGGTTGGGTCGGAAGGGACCGGATTTGAAAGGAAATTACATAAAATCTTCATCTTCCATTCTTTCTTTTCTGTTTTCTGGGAATGATATTTTGCTATATTGCACAATCAGGGGCGAAGCTATATAAAATTTAAGGGGTTCAATTGAATCTGTTTGTCAGAATATTATAATATGTAAAACGAGTTTCTTTTGTCATATATGAACTATTGAATCTCTTTGTCATAAGAGAAGATTTTTGTTTAGTGAAAACGAAGTGCAAAACTTACTGTAAATTTGATTTTAGCTTTATTTGTTAATTCCTTGCATAAATTTCTGGTTCAGTGCACAAGCATGAAAAACACTAATTCGATATTCTAATTCGTATCAAGTCTAAAAGTAAAAGAAACTAAATATATCATCCCATTTACAAATTTAAGTGAGAACATTCAAGAAAGTGATTTACCTTTGCAAGAAGATTTCTTGAGTAATTTTTCAACAAGTTTACGATCAACAAGATTGTCATCCACAGCTAGGACATGGGGTTCATCACTTGCAACAACTTCCCCCATTCCCCTTGAAATTGATGATGAAGCAAACCTCTCCATTTCTTTAGCTCCAATTTAATTATAGGGAGAAAAAAATCAAATATATGTGAAAGTAGTTCAAAATAAAAGTAGTGTGATTGGTGTGTATATATATATTTAAAGGTGTGATTGAGGAAGGGAAAGATCCTGAGAATTTTCTTGGCAAAATGATGAAAATAAAATCAAAGAAAAGGATTGTCACAGATATTTCGTGATCTTCATATATATTTAGGGGAGGTGGCAGAGGACAATATCTTAGAGTTAGTATTTGTCAGTAATTGAAAGTAATATTGAGTTTAACTTATATATATGTATATATTAATAGTGTAAACAGAATTAGTCACCTAAAAGATAATTATAGTTAGTTGCATAAAATTAATAGGTGAAATAGGGATGAGATCCCTTCCATTAGAGTTTCCTCAAGTTTTTCTCAATGGGAGTGAATGATTGCCAAGTATTTAATTTATATTTTGAAGGTTGAGATTAGTTTTATAATTATTAATATTTCACCTTTAGTCCAAAAATAAATTTGCACACACATTTTTACAACTTTTATTCACAACCTTTTGTCTAATTTTTCATCCATTTAAATGCAAAAGAAATAAAGATTTGAAATTTCCCGTGCTCGTTTTTTCTTTTAATTTTTCTTTGTTTAATATCAAATTTTTAATTGAAATGAATTTTCACATTGATTGATTCCTAATATCATATTGAAATAAATTAAGAGTTGTAATAAACTTATTTATTATTTATTTTTCTTCCTTCAATTTGTCATCTTTAAATTATTTTTTTAGGTAATTAAGATGGATCAGTGTATGCTGAAAGAAAAAAATTCGCGTACAACATGGAAGAGGATGAATAAGAAGAAGAGTCATGAGTGAGGATTGAGATGACATATGTGTATAACTCACTTTTGTAAAAAAAAATTAAAATGTTGCAAATATCTTCTTTATAATATAATTAATTTTACGTAGATTAAAATTATTTATTAGTGTGAACAAAGCTCATTCATTTATGCGAAAATTTAATTTTGGACCAAAGGTGAAATATTAATAGTTTAAACTGATCTCAACCATCAAAATATAAATTGAACACTTGACAATTATCCACCACTCCATTGAGAAAAACTTGAGGAAACTCTAATGGAGGGGATCTCATCCCAGGTGAAATATTAGTAACTTAAAAAGTAAGACAACGGACAACTTGCTAAAATAGTGAAATTACTCTGATAATGTACAATATCAATGTATATAAGCTAAATTCATATTAAATAATCAAGATTACTCTGATAATGTATAATTCAGTAAAAAATTATTTACATTATCAATGTATATAAGCTATTAAATAACCAAACTACTTTCTTTGTTAAGAAAATCAAGTGGGTCTCAATATTTCAATTAGAATATGTCCTGCAAAAAAAAAAAGATTTGGAAATAAATGATACCGTATCCAGCAAAATCCTCATAATGGGGACCAAATCTGGTTAAAATTTCCTACAATTAATTTTCACCAAAGAGAGATGTGTTGTCTCAAGAACTCATCAGTAGGAGCAATTACTATGCATGCAATCAATAGGTCTAATTTTCAGTCCATTTATATACCTTCATCATTCAATTAAGTTGCATTCACTGTGGCCGCCTATTCACTGCACTCTAATATGTATTTAAAATTAGGATTTGGCTCATATCCAAACACCTCTCATTCATTTTCTCAAGTACATATTTAAATAACTGATACTCCTCTATTTTTAAATAAGTAGTGTTTTGAGTTTGGGTACACCCTTGTCATGATCCAATTACTGAACCGTGCGAACACCTACTGTATAACACCTAGATAGGAGAACCCTTACCACCCGATCCAACAGGCAAAGCGGAAATTGAAAGTAAAACATGATAAAATAGCCTTTTAAATCATGGGAAAACATTTGAAAACATTAGTACAATGAAAATCCTTTACAAAACTTGAATACAACCCTCCCTAGGAACTAGTCTAAACAGGTACAAGAGCTCTAAGGAGAATTACACATATAAAAAGAAGACACAACTTCCACCATGAAGACGAAGAGCAGAAGTTGCTAGAGATCACCATCGTCCTGTACCTAAGAAACATCACTGATCTTGCAACCAGACTATACCCAAAAAGGTATAGCAAGAGTAGTATCAGTACAAATAACACGTACTGGTAGACATCATCGATCGACCCGAATCCACCGCATACCATCATATAAGAAATCAAGAGAAAATATGTAATAAGTTACAAGAATCCAGTCATTCCTCATCTATCTCTACCTCCGTACTATTACCGCTACAGCCCTGTACGCTCCGCTCCCAAGCCTTCCTACCCTACTACACTGCCAACTCCGTAGCTGGGAGACTCTGTATCATCCCATCCTGGTCTAACGTGACACCCAAGACTTCCCCACAATCACATATAACACTAGGACCTCTCATGCCACACTTAACTCTAAGACTTCCCAAGTCACTCTTAACATTAGACTTCCCAAGTCACACCTAACACTAGGACTTCCCAAGTTACCCATCTTACCAACCACTATAAGAACCTCAGTGGTTCCAATCTAAACAATCAGGTTTACTATCCACCCCTGCTAGCCAGTTGAGAGGCAACCTACAAAACCTTGATTTACCACCCTGACTCAAGTTAGGATCCTAAGTCAAACATCTTGACCCTTAGCCCTTAGCCAAACAAAGGGCTACCGGAGAGTTTTGCGTATTCCCCCTGATGTGACGCTAATTTACGTCACTTTCGACTCCTTTTTACTAAGAACAATCGTACGTTTTCAAGCAACCGTTGTTGTTTTTGATGTTTTTATGTTGTATTTGTAGGAAATGGAAACAAACACGGAAACGGAAGAAAATACGCGAAAAACAACATTCTGCCTAAGAGTGACGGCCTGCGTGACGGCCCGTCACAAGGCTGACGGTCCGTCACTGGGACCGTCAACTTAAGGCAGCATCACTGCCTAGCAGTGACGGCCCAGGCGACGGTCCGTCACTGCCTTGACGGTCCGTCAAGCCTGACCGTCACGCTTAGGCAGTGGCGTGAGGCGGCGACCCGCGTTTTGGGGATTCCTAGCCCGTTTTGGATTTGGTTTCTTTGACTCCTATAAATACCCTATGATAGGTTTATGTAATTAGATTACACCCAATAGTTTTAGAATAGTTTTTAGTCGTTTTTTGAGAGCAACAACACGTTTTCGGATTCGTGAATTCGTGTTCTTGAGTTCTTGGTTGTTCTTGTTCTTGGATTATTGAAGAGTATTTTCATCATATTGTAAGAATCTTCTTTCCTTTATAATGAATTACTTCTTTTCTTCTTCGAGCATGAGTAACTAAAACTCCCGCAACTAGGGTTGTGGGAGCCATGGCAAACGTAGCAATATAGATTCCGGGTAGCATTGGGTTCGATTTATGTATTGTCACGTTGTTAATCATACGTTATGTCACGTTTTCTAGTGGGTTGCAAACATTAGAACATGCCTAGGTTTAATTTGCTTGAGAAAGAGATTAAAACCGGGAAACTTGATTAACAACAAGGATTCGAGACTACCAACTCTCGTCTTAAAGATTAATGCCGTAACTGGATTAATCTACTTGATGTTAGGATTGAGAGCTAAAAAGCACATCTTTTTGAGATCGAGAGAAGATAAAAGGAAATTTGTTTATTTGGTCGAGAGACGTTTAGACGATACAATTGACGCAATCACATCGTGACATTCATATAGAAAGAACCCGGTTAAGCCTAGAATCGACATTGTTACAACGCCATGGTAACCACGTCCCTAGTTCGCATTCTCTCCTACTGATTATTTCTCCTACGTTTATTATTGTTTTGTTTACAATTTGATTACAAACCCCCCCCCTGTTATTTACTGGAAACGATTGACGACTAGTCACATACTTCACTAAAGTCTTAATCATCACCATATTCTCTGTGGGATTCGACCCCAACCTTGTTGGGTTATATATTTGACAACGATCGCATACGCTTCTTAAATTGAGGTGTAGTTTGAGCGTTATCAAAAATGGCGCCGTTGCCGGGGAATACAGTTTTTGATTAAGTCTGGTGTGTTTATTTGACTCTTAGTCATATTTTCCTGCTTTTATTTTTGTTTGTTGTTTTTGTTTTTGGACAGGGTAAACAGTTGTGCATGCCAAGTACCCGAGGTTCGGGGGAACAAATTTTACCTTACGACCCCGAACTTGCTAGAACATTGAGGCAGAACATGGCCGCACAACTAGAGGCAGCAAGGCTCGCTGCTGAACTGCAGGCCCAACAAAACCTTAATGCTGGTGGTCTGCAGGACGATGGTGCACGGAATGATGATGAGCTTGATTTAGATGGAGCTGGCGCGACGGGCGCCATTATTGTTCCACCGCTACCACCTGGAGCAAAGTTCTACATCACTAGCACGATGATCCAGCTGTTGAACTTAAGAGGAGTGTTCCGAGGTGCTGCTAGTGATGATCCAAACCAGCACTTGATGAATTTCGTCGGGATCTGCAAATCGTTTGAGCTACCAGGCGTGAGTCAGACAGCGATCAAGCTCAGGTTGTTTCCGTTGTCTCTGTCTGAGGAGGCAGCATTGTGGTTGACAGAGCTGACCCCCGACTCTATCGCAACGTGGGGAGAGTTGAGAGGAGCTTTCCTAGAAAGGTTCTTTCCTCCCTCTTGGATGATGCAGTTGAGGGACGAGATCAGCAACTTTAGGCAGCAACCGCACGAAGCACTGCACGAGACTTGGCTGCGATTCAAAAAGAAGATCACACAATGCCCGAACCATCAGTTGACCGATAACTTTTTGATGCAGACATTCTACCGGGCACTGAATTCGGCTACCAAGCCGACGTTAGACAACGCAGCAGGTGGTGCATTCATGGCTCTCACCTTTGTTGAGGCCACAACTACTTTGGACAGGCTCACCAAGACCTACAGGGCCTGGCACACACGAGATTCAGAGGTTGCAGCTAGCACCTATACTGTTGGTATGTCTGCTGAGCAGCGTAGGAAAGAGGAGGAGCGCGACCAAGACATGGCGCATCTAAAGACACAGTTGGACCTCCTGACAAAGCACTTGACGTCAGGAAGCATAGAGAAGGTACAGGCTGTGGATTCCCAAGGTATGGAGACTGAGGACGCGAATTACTTGGGGGGTTTCCAGGCCAATGGCCAGGGAAACCAAGGTCGGAGCTATCCAAGAGACAATCACTATGAGAATGGTGGCTACAAAAATCGCGACCATGGAAACTGGAGGAACAACACCGATAGAGGTGGGTTGTATATACCACCTGGTAATCGGGACAAAGCTGGCAACGAGGCTGAAACTTCCAAACTTGAGAACATGATGGCAAAGATGCTGCTTAAGGTAGAGTCGACTGACTCTGGGGTAAAGGCAATGCGGAATGAGCTATCAACATTGAGTCTGGTAGTGGAGTCACACTCAACCGCTATCAAACAACTAGAGCAGCAAGTGGGTCACATCTCGGCATCTCTAAACCCAAGGAAACAAGGTACTTTGCCGAGCGACACCACTAATCCGAAGAATGATGCAAGCTGTATGGCGATCACCACAAGAAGCAGAAAAATGTTACCGGAATCACATCCGGTAATTCAGACTCAAGGTGATACTGCGGATGATGAAGAGGCAGTAGAGGAGGAAACGCCAAAGCCCGCAGAGAAACGCAAGGAAGCTGAAAAGCTTCCAACTATGATGTTTCGACACCCACCTCCGTTCCCACAGCGTTTGAAGAAGAGAGCTGACGACGGTAAGTTCCTGAACTTCATCACCATGTTGAAACAAATTTCAATAAACATACCATTGGTGGAAGCGCTGGAACAAATGCCCGGTTATGCCAAGTTCATGAAGGACTTGATCACAAAGAAGAGGACGGTAAGTTTTGAGCCGGAAGACAACCTCCATCACTGCAGCGCTATTTCCTCTAGATCATTAGTGGAAAAGAAAGGAGATCCAGGTGCGTTCACTGTTCCATGTACTATCGGGAAGCTCAACTTCGGAAGAGCTATGTGTGATCTTGGGGCTAGTATCAATTTGATGCCGCTAGCAGTGTATAACAAATTGGGTTTGGGAGCTCCTAAACCAACGTCCATGAGAGTGAGGATGGCTGACCGTTCGGTAAAGCGACCCGTAGGGATCTTGTCTGATGTGCTAATAAAGATCGGTAAGCTTATCTTCCCAGCTGACTTTGTAATTTTGGATTGCGAAGTGGACTTCGAAGTTCCCATAATCTTGGGACGACCATTGTTAGCTACGGCGAGAGTTTTGGTTGACATGGAGAAAAACGAACTGACCTTCCGATTGAACAATGAAATGGTCAAGTTCGATGTGTCTAAATTGATGAAGCAACCAAGTGACATGAGGGTGGTCGCGGTCATCAATGCTATTGAGGAAGAGCCTGCGGATGTGCACCTTGAGGAGAAGTGTTTGGTTGAGACCCGAGCTGCTATGAAGTTGGGATCGAATGGGGTGGTGAGACAGGCAGAGAAAGGCGGTGAAAATAGATCAAAGAAACGAAAACACCGCAAGAGAATCTGCAAAGAAAGAGCGAAGAAGCGGTCACGACTAGCTGCGGAGCCAACAAAAGAAGAAGTTGGACAGCAACATCGAATCAGCAGCGCGTGCAAACACTCCATCGAGTTCTCTTGTTTTGGAGACCCTGGCGGTCTCCAACATCATTCCGGAAATTGAGTCATATCGACTTCACAGGTATTCCTTTATTCTCACAGTTTTTAGTTTGCATATATATGCATTCATTGGGGACAATGCATGTCTAAGTTGAGGGTGTTGGGAAACCTGTGAGTCACCACCGAGGGTTTTTGTTGCCGATTTCTTTTCCCTCCGGTGTGCTATCTAGTAGAACCGGCATGTTTAGGTTGTTAGTTTAATTTTTTTTAAAATTTTTTTTTTGTCTATAGCAAAGCATGCGATTTCTTAGCAAACGAAGCCCCTTTAAAAATTTTATGGTTTTGAGCTTATGTTGAAACGATTGACTGTCTGGATCCTTGAATGTCATTGTGTGAATATGATTAGAATGAGTATGCTTAAGCCGAGCGGTTGTTTGATAGTTGGTAGCGATATAGTTTCTTGGTGCTAAGAGTGTGTGAGATTAATTGTATAAATTCTTACTCTGTGCATGCATCTAGAACTTGCCCGGTCTATTTTGTTAAGTTTGAAGTTTGGTTGCTTAGGAAAGGATCACAGGCCCTTTTTGTGTGCAGTCCACTTAACCTAAAAAGACCGTCCAAATATAAATAATCCCTTGATCCCTGTTTGAGCCGTACTTGACCTTATTCTTTCAATAACCTGTCACCATTCCTGTTTAACTTTGAATCCCTATCTTGGCCCTGGTCCTTCCTTGGACATCGTGCACCTCAACGTAGGCAAAACAACCTAAGTTGAGGGTGGCTACTATAGAGGTAAACCCTGTTTTGGCCCTGGTCCTACCAAAGGACATTGTGCACCTTGACGTAGGCAATCAGCCTAAGTTGAGGGTGGCTACTACAGTGGTAAAGGAGAAGAAAAAGAGGATGGAGATGATTGTTGTTGAATAGAATGAAAATCCGGGTGTGCGCCTAAGAAAAGAAAAGAAAAATAAAGAAAGAAGATCGAAAAAGAAACAAAAAGAATTGTCAATAAAGAGGCCGCACCTGTATCTAGAATCAAGGAAATAAAAAGGTGAATAAGGATGGATAAAGTGAAGTTATGTGGTGATAAGATGTAAATGGTTCCAAGGAGGGCTTAGTCACTAACCCCTAAATGTATCATACCTGCACCTGAAGCCTCATTACAAGCCGAAACAAGTCCTGTAGTGATCCTGAGTAGCTTTCTGAAGAACTGAAATAGAATAGTAAGGGCAAGCCTATGGTATCGCATGTGCATTGTTTGAAATCGTTTGTGAGTGTGAGCGCTTACCTAGTCCCAAATCTTGTGTGTGGGATTTCTTTGTGGTGAGGGCACCAAGATGTCTATATTGTCTATTGATTGTTAGGATAGCTGCGTATGTGTATGCATAATATTCTATCATATCGGAATGACATGTTTGGATCCTTGCAAGTTAGTGTTTCATACATTTGTGTGCTACAAGGGAGCTTGATTTAATTGAATAAGTTTGAATGACCATGAGTTGCTATAGACATGAGTTTGTGTTCTTAGTTGAGTCGTATTATTGTTTTATGTTATGTTGCTTGAGGACAAGCGAACGTTTTAAGTTGAGGGTGTATTCCCCCCAGGGTTCCTTATCCTTGACATTCCGTCGGTTCAAGCACTCACAGAATACTAGTCTTATTTTACTAACCCAGTCAAATTTGACTTCCTAGAAACCGTAGTTTCCCCCAAGCTCGCCTATCTTGGATCTGTCAAGCAAAATGGCCCACAACCTTTAGTCATGTGCCCAACTATCCCAAACATCACCGCTAGGCGGCCTGTCACTCTTGTGGAGTTGAAAATTTCAAAGGTACGACATTAACCGAATATTACCAGACAATATAAACAATCAAGTCCATGTGACTATCAATAATACCCCTAGTCAACAACCGGACTCAACAACCTTATAAGTCATATCTCACTGTGCAAGTAACTAGACCACATATAATTATGTTACAACTTGCAACCCACTCGGACCTCCCAAGGATCCTAAGACATCATCTATGCCATTTAACATGCGACCCTGGTTCATAGAAGAAACCACTCTATCATTTAAGCACACCAACCCAGCCCTTCAAGGACCAATATGTATGCCAAGTAACAATAAATTTTGGCGCTCTCAGGAAACCAACATGTAATGAATATCAATGACAGATAAACCCGGTTCACTCAAGGAACCAACATGTAAAAAATATCAATAGCAGATAAGCCCAGTTCACTCAAAGAACCAACAAGTAATGAACATCAATAACAGATAAGCTCGGTTCACTAAAGGAACCAACACACATATAGAAATCAATCACGTACCAGGCATGGTACCCGAGCTAACAATAATAGAATCTATACCACGCATAGTACCTGAGCAAACTATTATAGAACTGTACCAGGAGTGAGACCCGAGCCAAACATTATAGAACCTATACCTGGTGTGGAGCCAACCATTATAGAACCTGTACCAGGCGTGGTACCCGAGTCAACCATTATAGAACCTGTACCAGGAATGGTACCCAAGCCAACCGATAGATATCCCGTACCAGGTGTGGTACCCGAGCCAACCAATGAATTCGTATCAGGCGTGGTACCCGAGCCAACTAAATAATCATAGACATCATAGTAATTACAATCACAATGAATACAAACCACACTTGTAAAAACCAACAAGCATAAAGATAAACAGTTCATTGCATGTAATTGGCAGTTAATACATCTCTAACACTTATTCCTTTTTCCCAAAACACACATGATGCAATAATACCAAAGAAACAGTTATAATGCATACATCACGAAATTGGATTCAACAACAATCACCTACCACAACAGACATGGTTCATTATTCTAACCTTGGTGACCGTTCGAAGACTAATTTCTGGTTTACCCTCTAGACGCATATAGTCATTTACATCAATTTCTTAACCCCTTTAGAAAGGTAAGCACATTCTTGGGAATTCATCCCCTGACATTAAGGACTTCAAACCCTTCGATTCATCCCATTTCCCTTAAGTAATACAATTCCTGGAGATTCGCTACAACCTAGCAATCTATTCACATGTACACCTTACCGGTTTCCCGAACCTATCCAATAATCTAGTTTCTTCAGGATTTATAAAACACTCATAAATGATAACCCCAGAACTGAATTGCGTTACCCCCAACACCATCATTGTGTAACACATAATTAGGAAGATTTCAGCATTTTAGCAAACAATAATAATTCTCCACCTAATTTACCGGGTTTTCATACATTTTACCCACCCAAACACCGATTATCCAAGGATCCACAATCATAATTTACATGAATCAATCATTTATCGGGTCATATTGCCCATAATAACATCCTCCCTCTTCAGGCAACCAAACAATCAATACGATATCCTTCCAGACTTCGTGCCCAAAGGCCTAGGCATGAATTCTTCCATCATTCTACAACAATAATATGAAATGAATTACAGGTCTAAGTCTACTCAGTTAAACTTAGCCTACCTGAATGTCAAGCATCAGCTGCAGAGGTCTGAACACCACATTCTGGCTCCGTGAATACAATTCCTGATGGAGTACGGACCTGGAATCCATGATTTTGCCCCTTTTTAGCCGAAATCTCCCCTCCCCATGGCTCTCAAGCTTTGGAGTAGCCTAGGAGGGTCTTTGGAGCAATCCTCGCCTCTTTGAAACTGAAGAGGAGAGAATGAAATTATAAAACTCATTTTTGGGTTTTCTGGTCTCGTCATCCCGCTATAGCGGCCCAATCCCTCTATAATGGTACCGTTATAGCGGTAGCTGCCCGCTATAGCAGAGTTGACCGTCTTGACTTCCACTACAGCAGGAATTTCTCTATTGTAGCGGTCATCGCTGTAGTGCAGTGTCAACCACTATAGCGGTTGACACGGGACATAACCTTGGGAAATCCCCTAAATTTGCCTATTTTACAACACACTTCAAAATCCTGACATTCCGAACCAACCCTTTCACATCAACTTCGATATCGGGAGTTCTACTCACCCAAATTCACTTCCAAAAAGTCCAACAGACTCCGTAATGCCTTAGCTAACAGAAAAATTAGCTCAACCTTAGAAATTTTACCCAATTCTTTCCTGGATTGCCCTAGACCTTACCTCACTCAAAATTCGTTCGAGACTAGCCTAGCCCAAAATTTCCAATTCCCCAACTTGGAAGTTTTCTAACCCATTCTTCGCACGAATAGCTCACCCATAATGAGGTGCCTTTTAATAACGACTGAACAGGTCGTTACAACAGATACCAATTTACCCATTGTTCATCCCCAAATGATCTCTATGGTAGAAGAAAAAGAATGAGTCAGTCCATTGAACCTTAACGCTCTACCATGATAGCGTAATTATAACCTTACGCGAATCACCGAAACTTCCAAATCTCTGGTGTACCCAAATTCAATCGCAATTAAATTTTATCCTACTCTGTCAAGGAATCCCTTCCTTTGAGCTACACGAGACCAATAAGAGTACTCCTCCCCGAGTGCCCGAGAAATTTGGGGTCTCATCAAAATACCAGAGCAAAGAAATTCAAACATAACGAACCAAAATAATTTTCCATGCCACGAGGAATCGAGACTCGCTGTGGCAACCCTCTTCCCTTAACTGACCCTACCACTAAGGATCATCGATCACGCACAAGACAACTTAGTTAAAAATTCCCCACAATTCCATTATACTCTTCCCAAGAGCTACTGTAACATCCCATCAATTTCAACATTTCTTGTTGTGCTTGTAAAACTAAGAAAAATGGGTTAATTGGAGTTTAGAACCTTTGAGGATGTTGTTAAATTGATTCAGGGGATTTTTGAGAGTAAGAAACGTGAGAAAAATATTCTTCGAAGCTCAAAAATAGTGTACTACCGCGTTAGCCCAGTGCCACAGAGCACAGGGTGATGATAAATCAATTTTTGGCTCAAACCAGCGAAGGTCCGCTACAACGGCATGTCACAGAGCCTGGCCTCTGTGATATGGCCATGTCATGGAGGTCAGCCTCACGATATGGCCGTGTCATGGAGCTGTCCTCCAGCGGCCCCCTTTTCGATCTCTCATGCATTTTAAAAGGTTCTTTTGGTCTTTTCCTTGCCCAAAACCGTCCCTCACTATTCTAAAACAATCCTAAGTCTCTAAAAGCGTCCCATTCTTCAAAACATATGATACTTTCTCTCCAAAGTTCCTTGGGACAAGAACATTTGGGGTTCAAGCTTCAAAGGTCAGCTTCAAGTAATCCTTGAGTCTCTTTTCGTCAAAAGGTACGCAGAATGATCCTACTTCAAAGTATTTTCTAGATATTATGGTTTCCAGCCCTTACGTATACATTTTCACTATTTTGAATATGAACTTATGGTTGCAAGTATAGCTTTTCTAACTTTCATGAAATCATTAGTCATTTATATTTTACTTAAAAATATTAGCAATTGTACAAAGAATGGTGCTTAAATAGGGATTTCAAGATTTTACTTGTCTTTCCTATTCTTCAAACGACTTCAAATGATTTACGGATTTGAAAGATATTGCTACGTTAACGATTTTTACTAAGGTGTCGAATTGAGACAAAAGACCATTGTTTTACTTTATGAATTCTACAGAATGGGCATGATGAATTGTTGACAGACCTTATGGGTTCTATATTGATGAAATAAGCGACTTGCAAGTCTTGGTATGACGATACCACTAACGGATTATGCCCCTAATAGAAATTGTATTGTTGAATGATGTTTTTGAAGTTATTGAAAATGGTAATAATTTGGGCTCTAAGAGAATTAGATGGTTAACCGAAAAGGTGTGAGGCTAAACGTCTCGGTACTCGAAACCTGTGTTTTTTCAACATAGGAATGGTTCAATCCTAACTTGGGATGACCTTAGCTTTTTCTCTATGAGGATGATTGTGCTAGCCATATTATATTGAAATCTTGACTCATGCGGCAAACATGGGTTGGGGCTTAGTTGGTTGAGCATTGATCGAACTCATATAGCCCATGGTGTTGAATAGAAGTCGATGATATCATCTAGTTCAAAAGTAAATGATATAAGTCTATTGCTTTCACATAATGGAATTTACTACGGATATTTATTGTTATTGAATTGGAAGTGTTTTAAATACCAATTTTTCAGATAAAGTATATTGTATCCATTCCTTTTGTTCTGTGTACCACTACATTTAATGTACTGACCATCTTCGGGCGGTTACATCATTGTATGATGTAGGTTCAGAGGCACCTTCTTATGGTACTACACAACACTAGATTCAAGCAGACAGATCCAGCTTTTGGTGAGCTCTCCATCCTTCGGAAGGCACCTTTATGATAAACATTTATAGTATTTCATTTTTTATGGTATTGTCAGGGCCTTATCCCGGTATAGATAATTTTCTTTCTTAATGGAATAGAGGCTTCGTAGACTATGTATGGTTGGTTCCTTAAGGTTTGGTTTTGACTCATTTTTATTAAACCAGACATTTGAATATTGTGTCCATTTCCGCAAATTCTTTATTATTGAATGTGCTTAATGTGAATGCTAAGGGGTCTTCTCAGGCCTTCATTGGTCTGGGATGCCCGTTACGTTCGGGGCCTAGTCTCGAATCGTGACATCTATAATTAGTCAAAACATTCTCATAGAATAATCCTATGAGCAGTGTCCCACACTACTCAGTCAATTACGAGTTATTTTTTCAAATACAACACGAGCGATTATTCCCACCAATGGACAATCATAATTCTACCAATGTCCAAAAATTGGTTCCACTATAACCTCACGGTTCCTCACTAACTACATATTATCATGATAATGTAAGTAGTTACTCAATCAAGGGTAAAAGTCATTGCGTTAAACAAGGTATGATGTTCAAATACGCATTGGTTACCTCAAACAGGCAACATCACCCACATCACGCCAATAACCCTTATGCCCTAGGCTACCATATCTACCCTTTCCCTTTATCGCATTTGGATGCTAATTTTTTTGTAATTCATGCATAGCTAGCTGCTCAACTAGTGATTTAAAACAACGCGAGAATGAAAACAAAATAGGGGAAAGAAGGATAGGGATCCTACACTGCCCAGCCCGCTATAGCGACTATCCCCAACAACAACAGCCCATAAAATTTACCATTTTCTGCAAAATTCACCCATTCCCCCTTTTTTGTTTCAATGTTAACCCCTAAAACTATGTCATGGTCTTACACATAACCCCAAGACCATCCCCAACAATGCATAATTGAGAATTTAGCACCACATTATCATAAAATTAGTTATGAAACACACCAGAAAGTTATTGTCATGATCCAAACCATCGTGAGTGGCACTCACCCAACCTCCGGGGGAGCGAACCATCAATGACCCCGAACTTAACCATTCTAACAGCTCAAAACCAGTGTTCAAGAAAATAAACTAGCAATTCAATAACAAACTCAATACTATTATAAATAACCTGCGGAAAATATCTCTCTAGAACTTGAAAGTCATCGTACCAAATGCTACCAAAAGTCTAGAATGCGGGGATGCAACCCCAGAATAAACAAGAGTCTAAGACCGAGACAAGTGGGCTATAACCAAAATGTAAGAGACCAAGGTAGCTCGATCGAAGCAGCTCACCCTTGATGTCTGAAAGCGCTGGGACTACAAGTGAGGTCGCGTGTCAGCCATCGAAAGATTTCCTGTACTCACACAATGGAAAGCAAATGAAGAATCAGTACACAACCACCGTGTACTGGTAGGATCATCGGCCAGCTTCAATAATCATAATATGAAAAGTAAACCATAACATAGTAAGGTACAGGAAACATGTAGTAAGTCCAAAATTAACCAGATATTAACTCCATCTCTTAGCATATTAACACATGAACCAAATAACAACTATTGAACACGCCCCAAACAACAACATATACCCCTTTCCACATAACCCGAACCCACCAAGGATCCCCTTAACCTCACCTAAGTGTTAGACATGCAATCTCGGTCTACACTAAGACTAAACTCACATTTAAATAAAATCACCCCGCCTCTCATGGACCTTATGCAAATATCACAGTTTAAGAATACAACCCGATCCATTCATGGAACCATCAAAGGAAAATAGTAATGCAATTACAGCAACCCGTACCATGCATGGTACCCAAGCCACCATTAGAAATTCTTGTACCAGGCGTGGTATACGAGCCAACTGTTAGTAATTCTCGTACCAGGCGTGGTACCCGAGCCAACCATTAGTATACCCATATCAGGCGTGGTACCCGAGCCAACTGAATGTCATAACAAGTCTAAATTAATCACAACCAATGAATAAACATACTTGTATAACCAACAGGGAAACAAAAGAAGTTCATTTCTCAAGACTGATTATCGGACAACTAGACATTCACAAACATTCCCTAAATATTCAACTCGTACACTACCATGAAATAGTACGTGAACACATAATGCATATTAGAAATTAACAACCATCACCTACCTCAAAATATTCCAAGCTCTACTCAACCAGAGCTTTTTCATTTCCCGAAGTTCTTACCGGTTCTTGGTCTAAAACAACACATAACAACCAAAATCAATCCTCATGGCCTAATAGTTACCCGAAATATGCAAATTCTTAACCCCAGGCCAACCATGATCATTTCACCCCTTTTCGAGATTTCCCATCATTAATTCATCTATTCCTACCATTTTTATGGATACATTTAGAGAATTAAGGTCACATGATCATAATCTAATGAAATCATTAACACCCAAGAACTTCTACACCTGAGAATCCCCTATTTTCCCAGATTCTACCATCCTAGGTCATTCCAAACCTTTCTTTAAGTCCACCCCTAGCAATTCTATAGCGTAGGAAAATTAGTACGGAGTTTGGGGAGTATAATCCTTACCTTTGGGATAAAAAACAATGGAAAACAGAGGAAAATCGCCCAAAATTACCTTGCCCTTCTCCCAAAATTTCTTTGATGAAAACTGACTATTTTGGGAAAGTTTCCGCATTAAATCCCATCATGCTCTGCTATAGAAGTCCGCTCTGCTATAGCGGTACCACCGTAGCAGAATCGACCGCTATAGTGGAGGATGACCGATGTTGACTACCATTGTAGCGGTATTTTCTCTGCTACGGTGGAGGTCGCTATGGTGGTGTGTCAACCGCTACGGAAGTTTACACAGGACAGAAAGTCATAAAGTCCCCCAAATTGGTACATTTTATAATACACTCATTTTCCTGATGTTCTAAAATAACTCCTTCACCTCAACCTTGATACCAGGATTTCTACTTACCCGAATTCTATTTCGAAAAGTCCCTCGGACTCCTTTATGTCTTAGCTAAATGAAAAACTAGCTCAAAACAGGACACGTTACCCAGTCCTTATCCAGATTTCCCTAGACCATACCTCGCTCTAAAACCGACCGAGACTAGCCTAGCCCAGAATTTTCAACTACCAAATTCGGAAGTTTTCTGACTTAAAACTTGGCACGAAAAGTCTACCCATAATGACAAACCCGATCATTATAACAGATACCAATTTACCCATTTTTCATCCCCGAATGATCCAACCTAAAATTATGAAAATGAAGAAAGGAAAGTGTAGTACCTGAATCCTCAAATAATAAGGGTAATTGTCCACATGTCCTTCTCGGTTTCCTAAATGGCTTCCTCAACCGGACGATGCTTCCATTGAACCTTTACCTTACTGATCACCTTTGTCCTTAATTTTTGAGCATCCCAATCAAGAATCACAATCGGTTCCTCTTCATAGCAAAGATCCTTATCAAATAACACCTCATCCCACTTGATGATGTAGTCCCCATCCCTATGGGATCTCTTCCATGGATACATGGAATACCGGATGGACACCCGACAAACTGGGCGGCAGTGCTAACCTGTAAGCCACTGGCCCTATATTCTCAAGAACTTTGAACAGTCTGATGAACCGAGGACTGAGCTTGCCCTTCTTACCGAAACACATAACTCCCTTCATTGGTGACACTTTCAATAGCACTTGTTCACCAATCTAAAAATCCATGTCCCTTACCTTGCGATTCGCATATTCTTTCTGCCTGCTTTGGGCTGCTAGCAACTTGGTCTGAATGCCTCTTACCTTTTCTTGTGCTTCCCTTACCAAGTCCACGCCCAAAGGCTTTACATCGCCTTCCTCAAACCACCCTATAGATGACCTACAACTCCTTCCATACAATATTTTAAATGGTGCCATGTCGATGCTGGAGTGATAGCTATTGTTGTATGAGTACTCACACAATGGTAAAAACTGGTCCCAATGACCCCTGAAGTCAATCACACATGCTCTCAGCATGTCCTCCAATACCTGGATCGTCCTCTCCGACCGACCATTAGTCTGAGGATGAAAGGCTGTACTGAAGGTGAGTTGAGTGCCCAACTCTTCATGTAACTTACCCTAAAACTTGGAGGTAAACTGCTTACCCCTATTTGAAATAATGGACAATGGTACCCTGTGCAATCTCACGATCTCTTTCACATAAATCTTAGCCAATTGCTGCAAAATGTAGTCCACCCTGACCAGAATAAAATGAGCTGATTTGGTCAGCCTGTCCACAATGACCCAAATGGAGTCATACTTTCCCAAAGTCTTGGGAAGACCCACCATGAAGTCCATGGCTATCCTTTCCCACTTCCATTCTGGAATGGGCATCCTCTGTAGTAGTCCTACAGGTCTTTGGTGCTCATAATTTACCTGCTGACAATTTTGACATTTGGACAGAAACTCATCTATGTCCCTTTTTCATCCCGGGTCACCAGTAAAGCTGCCTCAAATCCCTGTACATCTTGGTTACAACCGGATGAATCGAATATCGTAAGCCATGAGCCTCTGCTAACACTTTCTGAATGATGTCATTAACACGAGGAACACAAATCCTTTCTCTGAAATTTAACATGCCGCCAGAATCCAATGTGGTATCCCCTGACTCTCCGGATATTGCCTTGCTCCGAAGCCTGCTCAACTATGAATCCTGAAACTGTTTGGCCTTTATCTCTTCTATGAATGTGGATTTGACCTCAATACTAGCCAACACTCCACCCTGTTCTGAACTATCCAAGTGCATGAACCTAGATTCCAAAGCCTGAATCTCCCTTGCCAATGGTCGTTTGGACACCCCCAAATAAGCCAAACTACTCATGCTAACTGTCTTCCATCTCAATGCGTCTGCCACCACATTTGCCTTACCCGAATGATACTGAATGGTCACATCATAGTCCTTTAACAACTCTATCCACCTTCTCTTACTCAGATTCAAGTCCTTCTGGGTAAAAATATGCTACAAGCTGCGATGATCGGTAAACACCTCACACTTGACACCACAGAGATAGTGTCTCCAAATCTTGAGTGCAAACACCACCGCTGCCAACTCTAATTCGTGGGTTGGGTAATTCCTCTCATGAACTTTCAACTGCCTGGATGCATAGGCTATCACATTCATGTCCTGCATCAACACAGCACCCAAACCCGAATGTGAAGCATCACAATAAATACTAAAGTCCTTACCTTCAACCGGCAAAGACAAAATAAGAGTCGTGGTCAGAAGTGTCTTGAGCTTTTGGAAGCTCTCCTCACACTTGTCTGACCACACAAACGATACCTCCTTCCGAGTCAACTTGGTCAAGTGAGTAGTGATAGATGCAAAGTCCTTGACAAATCTACAATAGTAACCTGCAAGTCCCACAAAGCTCCTCACCTCAGTCACAGAATTAGGCCGAGCCCAATTCTTGACTGCCTCAATCTTCTGGGAATCCACCATCACCCCCTTTTATGACATCACATGCCCTAAGAATGCAACTGAAGTCAACAAAAATTCACACTTGGAGAACTTCGCATTAAGTTTCTGGCGCCTTAATAATTCCAACACAATACAGAGATATCTAGCATGCTCCTTCCTACTCTTAGAGTAGATCAAATATCGTCAATAAAAATGATGACGAACGCATCCAAATAAGATTTAAATACCCCATTCATCAAACTCATAAATGCCACCGGTGCATTAGTCAACCCAAATGACATCACTAAGAACTTGTAATGCCCATACCGAGTCTGAAAAACAGTCTTAGAAATATCCTCGGGCCTAATCTTCAACTGATGATACCCTGACCTCAAGTCGATTTTGAGAACACAGATGCACCTTGTAACTGGTCAAATCGATCATCTATACGGGGTAAAGAGTACTTATTCCAGATGGTCACCTTATTCAACTGCCTGTAATATATGCACATCCACATACTACCATCTTTTTTCTTCACAAACAAGACCAGCACCCACCCCAAGGCGAAGCACTGGGATGGATGAATCCATTATCTAGAAGTTCCTGAAGCTGAGTCTTAAGTTCACTTAACTATGCCAGAGCCATACGATATGGAGGAATGGAAATTGGGCGAGTGCCCGGCTCCAAGTCAATACAGAAATCAATATCCCTGTCCGGAGGCATACCAGGCAAATCTGCCGAAAACACCTCCTGAAACTCTGAAACAATCGGAACTGACTTAATAGATGGGGACTCCACACTATCATCTCGGAGATGAGCCAAAAAGGCTAAACACCCTCTTCCCACTAGCTTCCTAGACCAAACGAACGATATTATCTTTGCCAGTTTAGGCCTGTACACACCTTCCCACTCTAGCCTATCCTTACTCGGAATCTCTAGAGCCACAGTCTTAGTGTTACAATTCAATACATCATGATAAGGGGATAACCAGGTCATGCCCAAAATGATATCAAAGTCTACCATATCAAGAATTACCAAGTCTACCCAAGTATGCAACCCCAGAAATACAACAGATCAAGAATGATAAACATGAGTCACAATCATAAACTCTCCAACCGGGGTAGAAATATGGATAGGGGAATCAAGGATATCACAAATCAAGTCCAGACCCATAGCAAAATTCACAGACACAAAAGAGTAGGTAGAACCTGGGTCAAAAAATACCAAAGCCATCCTATCACAGACCAGAATTGTACCTATAATCACCGCATCTGATGCCTCAGCCTCCGACTTTCTTGAAAAAGCATAACAGTGAGCCCGGTCATCAATCTGAGTAACTTCCCTAACTGGCTGAGCTACACCCCTGCCTGCGCCACACCCTTGCCTGCGCCGCCATTCCCTCTATCTCCCTAGCTTCCCTGAAAGTTACCTCATCCACCCTGTGGATGACTTCTAGCATGACCACCCCTACCTACTGGGACCACAGCCTTGGACTACTGCTGAACCTGACTACCAGTATGTCTGTAAGGGAACTCCCTCTTAAAGTGACCCAGATCACCACAATGGAAACAACCACGATCTAGCGAAGGCCTACTGGTAGATGTGTAAGATGATCCCTGGCCCCGAGGAGCTGAAAACTGCTGATTAGCTCCCGAACGACCACCTATAGCAGCTGGCAAAGCTGACTGAATAGGACAGTCAGAGTAAACCTGCTGATTGTGGCCCTTGGAGTGCAAGCCACTGAAGTTTCCATCATTTTGGGGCCTCTTGGCTAACACTTTAGCCTGCCCAACCTGCTTGACCTGTTCTAACTTCTTAACATAATCTGTTACCTCATTGAAGCCCTTCCCTGCTGAAGTTATATGCACAAATAACACCGGTAAGTCTGTATTCAAGCCCTTCACAAATAACTGAATCTGCTCCTCCTCAGAACCCAACAACTGTGTAGCAAAATGAGAGAAGGCATGAAGCTTGGCCTCATAAGCAGAGACCGACATATTACCCTCTTCCAGAGCCAGGAAATCATCCTTTTTGCAATCTCTCAAAGTGCGCACATACTTCTCTAAGAAGAGAGCGTGAAAGTGCTCCCAATTCAGTGGGGGCAAAGCAGATGACCGACATTCCACATGAGACCTCCACCACTGCTTAACATCACCCTGCAACTGAAACATGACAAACTCAACCCCATGTTGTTGCATAATGCTCAGCTTGTGCAGCCTCTCATAACAGTCCAATATGAACTCATAAGCACCTTCCTTTTCAGTGCCCTGAAACGTAGGAGGTTTCATCTTCAGAAATTTAGTCAACATCTCATTCTCATTCCCTGGCATAACTAAACCCAGCATTGGTCGAAAGAAGTCATCTGCGCCCGATGCTACATCCATTCTAGGAGCTGTAGTAACAGCTGGCTGAGTACCCAAAAGTTGATCCGCTGTCCCTGTGGAGTTGAATCTAGCACCAACTAGCCCACTCAGGAAGGACCACACTTGCTGAAATGCTTCGGGTGTGATAGGGAGAATTCCTGCACTTCTAGCCGGTGCTGCCTCCTCCTGCTCTACTCCCTCCTCAACTACAACCTTGACTTCCTCTTCAACCTGATCCTGGGGTGGGGGGGGATAGCCTCACGTGCTCCTGTAGCTGCCTGAGCTCCACCCCTGGCGGGTGTTGCTCTACCTCGACCCCTGCCCTTGCCCCTTCCTCTTCCCCTTACAGTTAGGCCTGCTGCTGGGACCACTGCTCTTGCTCCGTTGTTCCTTGTGTTAACCATTTGCGGACAGAAGAGTTAACAAAGTCAGATACCAATTTGTATCACCAGATACCAATTGGAATCAAGTTATAGCACAAAGGAAGAAAGAAGAGATAGTTTTCCTAAAGTCGTATAGCCTCTAGAAGAAAAGTACAGACGTCTCCGTACCATTCTGCAAGACTCTACCAGACCTATTTTGGTACGATGAGAGCAACAAACCTAGGGCTCTGATACCATCTCTATCATGACCAAAACTGCCGTGAGTGGCACTCACCCAACCCCCGAGCGAGTGAACCATCAACGACCCCAAACTTAACTGTTCTAACAGCTCAAAACCAGTGTGCAAGAAAATAAACTAGCAATTCAATAACAAACTCAATACTATTATAAATAACCTGCAGAAAATCCCTCCCTAGAACCTGAAAGTCATAGTACCAAACGCTACCAATAGTCTAGAATGCGGGGATGCAACCCCAAAATAAATAAGAGTCTAAGCACGAGACAAGTGGGCTATAACCGAAATAAAAGAGACCAAAATAGCTCGATCAAAGCAACTCACCCTTGATGTTTTAAAGCGCTGGGACTACAGGTGAGGTCGAGTGTCAGCCGCCAAAAGATTTCTTGTACTCACACAAAGGAAAGCAAGTGCAGAATCAGTACACAACCATTGTGTACTAGTAGGATCATCGGCCAGCTCCAATGAACATAATATGAACAGTAAACCATAACATAGTAAGGTACAGGAAACATGTAGTAGGTCAATAATTAGCCAGATATTAACTCCCTCTCTTAGCATATTAACCATGAATCAAATAACAACTATTGACCACGCCCCAAACAGCAACATATACCCCTTTCCAAAACTCGGACCCACCAAGGATCCCCCTAACCTCACCTAAGTGATACATATGCAATCCCGATAAACACTAAGACCAAACTCACATTTAAATAAAATCACCCGGCCTCTCATGGACCTTATGAAAATATCACAGTTCAAGAATACAACCCGATCCACTCATGAAACTATCGAAAGAAAATAGTAATGCAATTACAGCAACCCGTACCAGGCGTGGTACCCGAGCCAACCATTAGAAATTCTCGTACCAGGAGTGGTACCCGAGCCAACCGTTAGTAATTCCCGTACTAGGTGTGGTACCCGAGCCAACCATTAGTATACCCATACCAGGCGTGGTACCCGAGCCAACTGAATGTCATAACAAATCTAAATCAATCACAACCAATGAACAAACATACTTGTAAAACTAACAAGAAAACAAATCACATAACAGTTAACCCTTTAACTAATCACATATAACCAAGTTAAGACTCTTCACTAACCACAATTTTAAAAGTAACTCAAGGAATTACACACCACACATTCACAGTCATTCAAACAATGCAACGCATATGATCACAAGTCTGAAGCTTCAACACTTAACCAAATCAGGTTCATTATCTTTTATTCGCCTCATGGATGACCATTAGCCAATTCATCCATACCTTCACATAGCCGCCCAGGCTAGATACCAATTGAAACTTTCCTAGTTCCAATTTCTATTGCTTGTGTCATTTCAATCGGAGTCAAACGACATTCTTTTTCCTTGTCGAGATACCAATTGGAATCTAGATACACCAATTGGACTCGACCCATACAAGCAAGTAACAAATCGCACGAAAGAAGTGAAAGGAGAGAGACGATTCGTAGAATGCTTCATACCTTTCCAAGGATAAGATGTGGACGTTAACACACCCATATTTAGGACTCTATTGGACATTTGCTCTTGTAATAGAAGATCGGTAACCTAGGCTCTGGTACCATTTTTCATGTCCCAACTAACGAGCCGTGCGAACACCTACTCTATAGCACCTAGATAGGAGAACCCTTACCACTCGTTTCAACAAGCAAAAGCGGAAACTGAAAGTAAAACATGATAAAATAGCATTTTTAATCATGGGAAAACATTTGAAAACTTTAATGCAATAAAAATCATTTATAAAACTTGAATACAACCCTCCCTAGGAACTAGTCTAAGCAGGTACAAGAGCTCTAAGGAGAATTACACATATAAAAAGAAGACATAGCTTCCACCATGAAGACGAAGAGTAGAAGATGCTGGAGATCACCATCGTCCTGTACCTAAGAAACATCATTGATCCTGCAACCAGACTATATCCAAAAAGATATATCATGGGTAGTATCAGTACACAAATAACACGTACTGGTAGGCATCATCGGTTGACCCGAATCCACCGTATACCATAATATAAGAAATCAAGAGAAAATTTGCAATAAGTTACAAGAATCTCGTCTTTCATCATCCATCTCTACCTCCGTACTATTACCGCTACAGTCCTATACGCTCTGCTCCCAAGCCTTTCTGCCCTGCTCTGCTTTCAACTCCATAGCTGGGACACTCTGTACCATCCTATCCTATTCCAACGTAACACCCAGGACTTCCCCACAATCACATTTAACACTAGGACCTCTCAGGCCACACTTAACTCTAAGACTTCCTAAGTCACTCTTAACACTAGACTTCCCAAGTCACACCTAACACTAGGACTTTCCAAGCCACTAATCTTACCAACCACTATAAGCACCTCAGTGGTTCCAATCTCAATAATTAGGTTTACTATCCACCCCTTCTAGCCAGTTGCGAGGCAACCTACAAAACCTTGATTTACCACCTTGACTCAAGTTAGGATCCTAAGTCAAACACCTTGACCCTTAGCCCTTAGCCAAATAATGTGCTACCGGAGAGTTCTACGTATTCCCCACAAGGTTCCTTATCCTTGACATTCTGTTGGTTCAAGCCCTCACATGTAAAGAATATCAATAGCGGATAAGCCCGGTTTAATCAAAGAACCAACAAGTAATGAACATTAATAATAAATAAGTCCGATTCACTCAAGGAACCAACACATATATAAAGATCAATACTGTACCAGGTGTGGTACCCGAGCCAACCATAAGAGAACCTGTACTAGAAGTGGTACCCGAGCCAACCATTATAGAACCTGTACAGACGTGGTACCCAAGCCAACCATTATAGAACCTATACAAAGCATGGTACCCGAGCCAACCATTATAGAACATGTACCAGGCGTGATACCCGAGCCAACCGATAGATATTCTGTACCAGGCGTGGTACCCGAGCCAATTAATGAATCTGTATCAGGCATGGTACCCGAGATAACTGAATAATCACAGACATCACAGAAATTACAATCACAATGAATACAGACCACAGTTGTAAAAGCCAACAAGCATAAAGATAAACAGTTCATTGCATGTAATTGGCAATTAAGACATCTCTAACACTTATTCCTTTTTCTCGGAACACACATGGTGCAAGAATACCAAAGAAATAGTTATAATGCATGCATCACAAAATTGGATTCAACAACAATCGCCTACCACAACAGACATGGTTCATTATTCTAACCTTGGTGACTGTCCGAAGACTAATTCCCAGTTTACCTACTCGACGCATATATTTATTTACATCAATTTCTTGACCCCTTTATAAAGGTAAGCAATTTCTAGGGAATTCATCCCCTGACATTAAGGAATTCAAACCTTTCGATTCATCCCATTTCCCTTAAGTAATATAATTCTCGGAGATTCGCTATAACCTAGCAATCTATTCACATGTACACCTTACCGGTTCTCCGAACCTACCCAATAATCTAGTTCACTTAAGATTTATAAAACACACATAAATGATAACCCCAAAACTGAATTGCGTCACCCCCAACACCATCATTGTGTAACACATAATTAGGAAGATTTCAGCATTTTAGCAAACAATAACAATTCCCTATCCAATTTACCGGATTTTTATACATTTTACCCACCTAAACACTGATTATCCGAGGATCCATAATCACAATTTCCATCAATCAATCATTTACCGGGTCACATTACCCATAATAAGATCCTCCCTCTTCAGGCAACCAAACAATCAATACAATATCTCTCCAGATTTCATGCCCGAAGGCCTAGGCTTGAATTCTCTCGTCATTCTACAATATTAATATAAAATGAATTATAGGTCTAAGTCTACTCAGTTAAACCTAGCCTACCCAAATGCCAAGCATCAGCTACAGAGGTCTGAACACCATATTCTGGCTCCATGAATGTGATTCCTAAAGGAGTACGGACCTGGAATCCATGGTTTCGCCCCTTCTTAGCCGAAATCTCCCCTCCCCATTACTCCCAAGCTTTGGAGCAGCCTAAGAGGGTTCTTGGAGCAACCCTTACCTCTTTAAAACTGTAGAGGAGAGAATGAAATTATAAAACCCATTTTTAGGTTTTATGGTCCCATTATCCCGCTATAGCGGAGTTGACCGCCTTGACTTCTACTACAGTGAGAATTTCTTCACTGTAGCAGCCGTTACTGCACCTAAATTCACTTCTGAAAAGTCCTATAGGCTCCCTAACGCCTTAACTAACAAAAAAATTAGCTCAACCTTAGACATTTTACCAAATCCTTTCCTGGATTTCCCTAGACTTTACCTCACTTAAAATTTGTCCGAGACTAGCCTAGTCCAAAATTTCCAATTTCCCAACTTGGAAGTTTTCAAACCCATTCTTCGCATGAATAGCTCACCCATAACGAGGTGCCTTTTAATAACGACTGAACATGTCATTACAATAGATACCAATTTACCCATCGTTCATCCCCGAATGATCTCTACGGTGGAAGGAAAAGAATGAGTCAGCCCCTTGAACCTTAACGCTCTACTATGATAGCATAATTATAACCTTACGCGAATCACCAAAACTTCCAAATCTCTCGGTGTACCCAAATTCAATCGCAATTAAATTCTATCCTGCTCTATCAGGAAATCCCTTCCTTCGAGCTGCACGAAACCAATAAGAGTACTCATTCCCGAGTGCTCAAAAAATTCAGGGTCTCGTCAAAATACTAGAGCAAAGAAATTCAAACATAACAGACCAAAATAATTTTCCATGCCACGAAGAACAGAGACCTATTGTGGCAACCCTCCTCCCTCAACTGACCCTACCACTAAGGATCATCGATCACGCACAAGCCAACTTAGTTCAAAATTCCCTATAATTCCATTATACTCTACCCAAGAGCTACTGTTACATCCCATCAATTTCAATAGTCTTTGTTGTGCTTGTAGAACTAAGAAAAATGGGTTAATTAGAGTTTAGAACCTTTGGGGATGTTGTTACATTGATTCGGGGGATTTTTGGGAGTAAGAAATGTGAGAAAAATATTCTTCAGAGCCTGAAAATAGTGTACTACCGCGTTAGCCTAATGCCACAGAGCACGAGGCCATAAAAATCAATTTTTAGCTCGAACCAGCGAAGGTCCGCGACAATGGCGTGTCATAGAGCCTGGCCTCCATGATATGTCCGTGTCACAGAGGTCAGCCTCCGCGATATGGCCGTGTCATGGAGCTGGCCTCCGGCGGCCCCCTTTTCGGTTTCTCATGCATTTTTAAAGGGTCTTTTGATCTTTTCCTTGCCCAAAACCGTCCCTCACTATTCTAAAATGATCCTAAGTCTCTAAAAGCATCCCATTCATCAAAACATACGATACTTTCTCTCCAAAGTTCCTTGGGACAAGAACACTTAGGGTTCAAGCTTCAAAGGTCAGCTTCAAGTAATCCTTGAGTCTCTTTTCGTCAAAAGGTACACAGAACGATCCTGCTTTAAAGTATTTTCTAGATATTATCATTTCCAGCCCTTCGTATATGCTTTCACTATTTTGAATATGAACTTAGGGTTGCAAGTATAACCTTTCTAACTTTGATGAAACTTCATGAAATCGTTAGTCCTTTATATTTTACTTGAAAATAGTAGCAATTGTACAAAGAATGGTGCTTAAAGAGGGATTTCAAGATTTTACTTGTCTTTCGTATTCTTCAAAAGACTTCAAATGATTTACGGATTTGAAAGATATTGTTATGTTAATGATTTTTACTAAGGGATCGGATTGAGACTAAAGACCATTGTTTTATACTTTATGAATTCTACAGAATGGGCATGATGAATTATTGACAGACCCTATGGGTTCTATATTGATGAAATGAGTAACTTGCAAGTCTTAGTATGACGATACCACTAACGAATTATGCCCCTAACGGATTATGCCCCTAACAGAAATTATATTGTTGAATGATGTTTTTGAAGTTATTAAAAATGGTAATCATTTGGGCTCTAAGAGAATTAGATGGTTAACCGAAAAGGTGTGATGCTAAACGTGTCGGCACCCGAAACCTGTGTTTTGCCGACATAGGGATGGTTCGATCCTAACATGGGAAAACCTTATCTTTTCCTCTACGAGGATGATTATGCTAGCCATATTGTATTGAAATCTTGACTCATACGGCAAACATGGGTTGGAGCTTAGCCGGTCGACCGTTGATTGGACCCATATAGCCCATGGTGTTGAATAGAAGTCAGTGATACCATTTAGTTCAAAATTAAATGATAGAAGTCTATTGCTTTCACATAATGGAATTTACTACGGATATTTATTGTTATTGAATTGGAAGTGTTTTAAATACCAATTTTTCAGATAAAGTATATTGTATCCATTCCCTTTGTTCTGTGTACCACTACATTTAATGTACTGACCATCTTCGGGCGGCTACATCATTGTATGATGTAGGTTCAGAGGCACCTTCTCATGGTACTACACAACACTAGATTCGAGCAGACAGATCGAGCTTTTGGTGAGCTCTCCATCCTTCGGAAGGCACCTTTATGATAAACATTTACAGTATTTCATTTTTTATGGTATTGTCGGGGCCTTATCCCGGTATAGATAATTTTCTTTCTTAATGGAATAGAGGCTTCGTAGACTATGTATGGTTGGTTCCTTAAGGTTTGGTTTTGACTCATTTTTATTAAACCAGACATTTGAATATTGTGTCCATTTCCGCAAATTCTTTATTATTGAATGTGCTTAATGTGAATGCTAAGGGGTCTTCTCAGGCCTTCATTGGTCTGGGATGCCCGTTACGTTCGGGGTCTAGTCTCGGATCGTGACAACTACAATTAGTCAAAACATTCTCATAGAATAAGCCTATGAGCAGTGTCCCACACTACTCAGTCAATTACGAGTTATTTTGTCAAATACAGCACGAGCGATTATTCCCACCAATGGACAATCATAATTCTACCAATGTCCAAAAATTGGTTCCACCATAACCTCACGGTTCCTCACTAACTACACATTATCATGATAATGTAAGTAGTTACTCAATGAAGGGTAAAAGTCATTGTGTTAAACAAGGTCTGATGTTCAAATACGTATAGGTTACCTCAAACAGGAAATAAATACCCACATCAGGCCAATAACCCTTATGCCCCGGGCTACCATATCTACCCTTTCCCTTTATCGCATTTGGATGCTAACTTTTTTGTAATTCACGCATAGCTAGCAGCTCAACTAGCGATTTAAAACAACGCGAGAATGAAAACAAAATATGGGAAAGTAGTACAGGGATCCTGCACTGCCCATCCCGCTATAGCGGCAACCCAAACAGCAACAACCCAAAAAATTTACCATTTTCTGCAAAATTCACCCATTCCCCCTTTCTTGTTATGAATGTTAACCCCTAAAACTATGTCATGGTCTTAAACATAACCCCAACACCATCCCCAGCAATGCATAATAGAGAATTTAGCACTACATTATCATAAAATCAGTTATGAAACACACAAGAAAGTTGTTCATAATATTACATTCCCGCTATCATACAAGATTAGCCCTTTTCTCCATGGTTCCCAACCAATCCCGACTGTCCTGAAATCGGAGTTTCCCTACAGTCACAAATGATCATGTCCCCTTATCGTTTTTACCGACGGTAAGCCCATGCCCAAAACTTAGCACAGAATTTCAGCTAAATCACATATCAGTTAACCCTTCAACCAATCACATATAACCACGTTAAGACTCTTCACTAACCATAATTTCTAAAGTAACTCAAGGAATTACACACCACACATTCGCAGTCATTCAAACAAGGCAACGCATACAATCACAAGTCTGAAGCTTAAACACTTAACCAAATCAGGTTCATTATCTTTTATTCACCTCATGGATGACCATTAGCCAATTCATCCATACCTACACATAGCCTCTCAAGCTAGATACCAATTGGAACTTTCCCAGTTCTAATTTTCCTTGCTTGTGTTATTTCAATCGGAGTCAAATAACATTATTTTTCCTTGTCGAGATACCAATTGGAATCGAGAGACACCAATTGGACTCGACCCATACAAGCAAGTAACAAACCGCATAAAAGAAGTGAAAGGAGAGAGACGATTCCTAGAATGCTTCATAGCTTCCCAAGGATAAGATATGGATATCAACACACCTATCTTTAGGACTCTATTAGACATTTGTTTTTGTATTGGGAGACCGGTAACCTAGGCTCGGATACCATTTGTCATGGCCCAACTACCAAGCCGTGCGAATACCTACTCTATTGCACCTAGATAGGAGAACCCTTACCACCCAATTCAACAGGCAAAGCGGAAATCGAAAGTAAAACATGATAAAATATCATTTTTAATCATGGGAAAACATTTGAAAACTTTAATACAATGAAAATCCTTTACAAAACTAGAATACAACCCTTCCTAGGAACTAGTCTAAACAGGTACAAGAGCTCTAAGGAGAATTACACATATAAAAAGAAGACACAACTTCCACCATGAAGACGAAGAGTAGAAACTGCTGGAGATAACCATTGTCCTATACCTAAGAAATATCACTGATTCTGCAACCTGACTATACCCAAAAAGATATAGCAAGGGTAGTATCAGTACACAAATAATACATACTGGTAGGCATCATTGGTTGACCCAAATTCACCGCATACCATCATATAAAAAATCAAGAGAAAATTTGCAATAAGTTACAAGAATCTCGTCTTTCATCATCCATCTCTACCTCCGTACTATTACCGCTACAGTCCTATACGCTCCGCTCCCAAGCCTTTCTGCCCTGCTCTGCTTTGAACTCCATAGCTGGGACACTCACTACCATCCTATCCTATTCCAACGTAACACCCAGGACTTCCCCACAATCACATTTAACACTAGGACCTCTCAGGCCACACTTAACTCTAAGACTTCCTAAGTCACTCTTAACACTAGACTTCCCAAGTCACACCTAACACTAGGACTTTCCAAGCCACTAATCTTACCAACCACTATAAGCACCTCAGTGGTTCCAATCTCAATAATTAGGTTTACTATCCACCCCTTCTAGCCAGTTGAGAGGCAACCTACAAAACCTTGATTTACCACCTTGACTCAAGTTAGGATCCTAAGTCAAACACCTTGACCCTTATCCCTTAGCCAAACAATGGGCTACCGGAGAGTTCTGCGTATTCCTCCCAAGGTTCCTTATCCTTGGCGTTCTGTTGGTTCAGGCACTCACAAAATACTAGTCTTGTTTTACTAACCCAGTCAAACCTGACTTCCTAGGAACCTTAGTTTCCCCCAAGCTCGCCTATCTTGGACATGTCAAGAAAAATGCCCCACAACCTTTAGTCCTATGCCCAACTAGTCCAGACATCACCGCTAGCTGGACTGTCACTCTTATCGAGTTGGAAATTTCAAAGGTATGACATTAACCGAATATTACCAGACAATATAAACAACCAAGTCCATATGACTATCAATAATACCCCCAGTCAACAACCGGACTCAATAACCTTATAAGTCATATCCCACTGTGCAAGTAACCAGACCACATATAATTATGTCACAACTTGCAACCCACCCAGACCTCCCAAGGATCCCTAGGACATCATCTATGCTATTTAACATGCGACCCCGATTCACAAAATAAACCACCCTATCACTAAGGCACACCAATCTGGCCCTTCAAAGACCAATATGTATGTCAAGTAACAATAAATTTCGGCCCTCTCAGGAAACCAATATGTAATGAACATCAATGACAGATAAACCCTGTTCACTCAAGGAATTAACATATAAAGAATATCAATAGCAGATAAGCCTGATTCAATCAAAGAACAACAAGTAATAAACATCAATAATAGATAAGTCTGGTTCACTCAAGGAACCAACACACTTATAGAAATCAATTCCGTACCAGGCGTGGTATCCGAGCCAACCATAAGAGAACCTGTACCAGAAGTGATACCCAAGCCAACCATTATAGAATCTATACCAGACGTGGTACCCGAGCCAACCATTATAGAACTTATACAAGGCGTGGTACCCGAGCCAACCATTATAGAACCTGTACCAGGCGTGGTACCCAAATCAACCATTATAGAACCTGTACTAGGCGTGATACCCAAGTCAACTGATAGATATCATGTATCAGGCATGGTACCTGAGCCAATCAATGAATCTGTACCAGGCGTGGTACCCGAGTCAACTGAATAATCACAAACATCACAATATTTACAATCACAATGAATACAGACCACAGTTGTAAAAACCAACAAGCATAAAGATAAACAGTTTATTGCATGTAATTGGCAGTTAAGACATCTCTAACACTTATTCCTTTTTCCCGAAACACACATGGTGCAAGAATACCAAAGAAACAGTTATAATGCACACATCACGAAATTGGATTCAACAACCATCACCTTCCACAACAGACATGGTTCATTATTCTAACCTTGGTGACTGTCCAAAGATTAATTCCCGGTTTACCCTCTAAACGCATATATCATTTACATCAATTTATTGACCCCTTTAGAAAGGTAAGCACGTTCTAGATTATTCATCCCCTGACATTAAGGACTTCAAACCTTTCGGTTCATCCTATTGCCCTTAGGCAATATAATTTTCGGAGATTCGTTACAACCTAGCAATCTATTCACACGTACACCTTACTGGTTCTCCGAACCTACCCAATAATCTAGTTCCCTTGAGATTTATAAAACACACATAAATGATAACCCCAAAACTGAATTGCGTCACCCCCAACACCATCATTGTGTAACACATAATTAGGAAGATTTTAGCATTTTAGCAAACAATAACAATTCCCCATCTAATTTATCGGATTTTCATACACTTTAGGATAAATTACTTAAATAACTATACATCCTTATTGTAATTATTAAATCTCTCTCTACTTTAAATTAATTACATAATATCCCACATCTTGACAAATTCCTACCATTTTTGTTGCCAGATACACGCCACTTTTTTCTCTCTTTTTTCTCTACCCCCTTCCTCAAGTCTAACCATAAATAGATATGCTCGTCATTTAATATCCCAATCATAAATGGATACGCTTTCCATAAATGGATATGATGGTCATTTAATTGACCCAACCATCTGATTTTGAATTGTGATTTTTTTACAATAATTTATTATTGCAATTTTTTCCTTTTAGAGGAATTGGGTTATTAGTGAAAGAGGATTAGAACAATCATCATCTACTCTTCATCTTTCCTCCATTAACGAAGGCTCTCATATTGTTAAACTTTGTGTACGTTTAAATGTAGATTTGTGTTTCTTCTTATTCTGCAGCATCTTTTTCTTCTTTTTCGGCTAGATCTATGTTTCTTCTTATTCTGCATCTTCTTCTTCTTCTTCTTTTAAGCATGTATCTATGCACAGATACATATATTAAAAGTTCTGATGGGTCAACTTGATACTAGATACGTATATTTTTTGGATTCACTGTATGAAATTTATATTGGATATATCAAATTAATACTGAATTTACTGTATTTTAGATATAATATTTGAAATTGGTACTTGATACATCCCAGATACATGTATCAAAAGTATCTGTGCACATAAATTTATATTAGATACATCAAATTAATACTGAATTAACTGTATTTTGAATATAATATATGGTATTGGATACATCAAATTAATACTAGATACATATAAATAAATACATGAAATTAATATTAGATACATATAAATATATACATCAAATTAATACTTGATACATATTAAAATATACATGAAATTAATACTAGATATATATAAACAGATACATAAAATTAATACTTGATACATATTAAAATATACATGAATTAATACTTGATACATATTAAAATATACACGAAATTAATACTAGATATATATAAACAGATACATAAAATTAATACTCGATACATATCAAAATATACATAAAATTAATACTAGATACGTATAAAATGATACATTAGATGAAAATTAATCAAACTACATAACCAAGATATACATGTTTCCATCTTATATTAATGAAATTAATGAATTTATTATTTTTAAAAAGTAATAAAATGAAATTAATTAAGCACATATACATGCCTTGATTTTCGCCTTATATTAAGGGATTTGATTAACTAAAATTTTCATAATTAATTATTCATGTATCTGAGATACATATAATCAGCATGAAATATGCATGTATCCAAAGCATAAAAAGTGGTAAAAAATGTAATTAGATAAACTAGTGTCTTAAGGAGTAATTGGGCTCTAAAGATGTGAGATTTATGTAAGTTACACTATATTTTACCCACCCAAACACCGATTATCCGAGGATCCACAATCACAATTTCCAACAATCAATCATTTACCGGGTCACATTGCCCATAATAACATCCTCCCTCTTCAAGCAACCAAACAATCAATACAATATCCCTCTAGATTTTGTGCCCGAAGGCCTAGGCTGGAATTCTCCCGTCATTCTACAACAATAATATAAAATATAAATTACAGGTCTAAGTCTACTCAGTTAAACCTAGCCTACCTGGACGCCAAGCATCAGCTGCAGACGTCTGAACACCACATTTTGGCTCCATGAATGATATTCCTAATGGAGTACGGACCTGGAATCCATGGTTTCGCCCCTTCTTAGCTGAAATCTCCCCTCCCCATGGCTCCCAAGCTTTGGAGAAGCCTAGGAGGGTTTTGGAGCAACCCTCGCCTCTTTGAAATTGAAGAAGAAAGAATGAAATTATAAAACCCATTTTTAGGTTTTCTGGTCCCGTCATCCCGCTATAGAGGCCCAATCCTGCTATAGCGGTACCGCTATAGCGGCAGCCGCCCACTATAGCGAAGTTGACCTCCTTGACTTCTGCAACAATGAGATTTTCTTTGTTGTAGCAGTCGTTGCTGTAGCACAGTGTCAACCGCTATAGCGGTTGACACTGGACAGAACCTCGGGAAATCCCTCAAATTTTTCCATTTTATAACACACTTTAAAATCCTGATGTTCTAAACCAACCCTTTCACGTTAACTTCGATATCAGGAGTTTTACTCACCCGAATTCACTTCCGAAAAGTCCTACTGACTCCCTAACGCCTTAGCTAACGAAAAAATTAGCTCAACCTTAGACATTTTACCCAATCATTTCTCGGATTGCCCTAAATCTTACCCACTCAGAATTCATCTGAGACTAGCCTAGACCAAAATTTTTAACTCCCCAACTTGGAAGTTTTCTAACCCGTTCTTCGCACGAATAGCTCACTCATAACGAGGTGAATTTTAATAACGACTGAACAGGTTGTTACAACCCCTTAAGAAATTATTCATTCTTAGAAATAAGAAATAATTTTACTAACTTACCTTTAATAAATACATTGAAAAAGATATAACTATTTAGTAATTTCTTGATTATGTAAAACTTTCGTTCTTTATTTAAAGAAGGGTAAAATTGCAAAAATATCATTAATGACTTTTTGATTATCTAAAACATCACTTATTTAGAAATAAAATAAAAAACATAAAACACCACTTACTTAAGAATAAAAAGAAGATGTATTTTATTTAAGTTTTAGAGATCCAGATTATATCACACTAACAAGTATTTTAATCATAGTTAAGTGAATAAATTTTGAAAATATCCTCCAATTTTGATAACAAAAAATATTCCCCACAATTTTTTGTCATATCATTAAACTTATAATTTTATATTCAATTATCAAAATTGTAGAATATGAACCTAAAAATGTATTACTTGGCATGATAAATAGTAATCTCCAAAAATTATTTCATCTTTAGAATACGATTTTTTTTATTTCACACACAAAAAAAAAGATTTTTTTTAAATAACCAAAATTTTATTTATGTTTGCTTCAAATAATTTTAAATAATCAGATTTTTCTTTTTTTTCTTCAAAATACATTAATCAGTATATATTTTTAGTTTACCTATATCGTCAAATCCCTCTATAAAGGCCTCTCGTTATAACGGCATTTCACTATAACGACCTGATTTTCTCCAGAACAGATTTTTCATGTTCTAGTTTACTTCTCTATAACAGCATTCTACCTAAAACCGCAATGTCATTCATTATAGCAGTACACTCGTGGTAAATTGCCCTTCTATAACAGTCATACTCAAATATTGTGTAATATAATATTTTGTAAGAGATACATTTGGTATAAAATAGAATATTAAAATATTTATGATAGTCATCGTTAATGTCACACACATAGTAAATTTCAAGTAAAAATATCTAAAGTGAAAAAAATATATTTATATGGTGTTCATCAGTTATGATCATAACTTAATGAGGAAAAAGGCTATTGATTGCCTTTTGTGCATTCATACTTTTTCTAATTTAACATATTTTTGTGTATAACGGCTAATGAGATCTAAACGTTAAATATTACTATACATATAACAATACCTTATTATAGCAACCATGAAATTTTCAAACAAACGTTAACACTATAGAGAGGTTTGTATAAGAGCCTCACAATTTTTTAGAACTTTTGTGTTATTTTGAAAAAGAATAACTCAAACCTCATAGCTTTAATGTTATACGGTTGTAGAGTGATGCATATTGTGGTAGTGAGAAGATAGGGAGTTGTGGTGGGTGGGGTAGGTGGCGGATAGATGGGGCAGGGGTAAGGTGGAGTGGGGGTAGGCGGGGTGGTGGAAAATAATTTCAAATCTTTTTAAAAAAAATTGGGAGGTGGGGTAGGGTAAGGTAGGGAGGGGTGAGGGGGTAGGATGGGGTACAAAAAAGAAATTGTGGGTGGGCGTGGGGGTGAGGGTAGAAAAAAAATTGGGGTTGGGGCAGGTGGGATGGGGTGGGGTAGATTGGGGCGAGGGGGTGGAGTGGACTGAATTTTCCTTGAAATAAAATAAGAGAAATATAGTTTATTCACTCCACGGCAGTGAAAATAAAGCTCACAAATATACTCCTAAATCAAAATGAATCTCCCTTCTCCAAGTGGAGTAGTTGTTAATAGATAAAGGAAGATCCGATTGGATTTTTACAAAAATAAGCTGTAATTGGCATAATGAATCTTGAAAACCAAATATTTGCTAGCATTTGGTGATAGAGACTATTGTACGGAATTTGAGAAACTTCCAATTTCTTTCTACACTAGTCTATGTGAGTCCAAAATACCAAGTTTGTGCCAGCATATAAAATCATTTCAAAGATATGACTAGACATGTGATTAATTGCATTTCACATAACTTGTAAAATTCCACCATAGACGAGATGTTTGCTCTTTTCATACCAGAGAGGGCATAAAAATATTTTCATAATTTAGAGATAGATTCAAAATTTTAAACTTGTAGGTTTTCATTTAAATATGAGGAAAAAAATTTACATTACCCATATCAAGCAACCATTGAAGGCAGGAATTGATCCTGCAATTAGCTAGAAGGTAAGCACTACAAGGGTCCCTTTTGGCCGTTGAACTACCCATCAATTTGTTTATGGATTCCCATCAACATATTTTTATTTATTGATTATACTTTTAAATATATTTATTGGATCTATCGTAGCGGGTGGAGGTTCCCAGGAAGCCCCACCTGTCACTGTAGATCCACTTGTCTCTTATGACCACTTACAAATTGATTAAGGGCATGTTTGGAAAGTCACCCCGGGAATTGGATTTGGTGTAATTGGTATAATTACACAGTTTTGCATGTTTGGTTGGTCAGGTAATTACTTGGTCAGCAGGTAATTGAGTGTAATTGGCAGGGGTAATTACACTCTCCAATTCACAGGGAGAGCTGTGAATTGCTGGTAATTACATGGTGTAATTACAAGTTGATTACTTTCTAATTTCGTCCTTTTATTTCTATTTTTTTTTTGTTTTAATTTATTTTTTGTTTCTATTATTTTAAATCCTTTTTTATTTTTATTATTTTAACAATTTTAAAAAATATATTTTTTATTTTATATTATTTATATTTCATTTTCTTCTCATTTTCAAACCCTTACTTCTTGTGATTCCATGCAATTGTTCGTATTATCTATTTTATATTTATTTTTTGTTTATTTTTTTTATTTAACATAATTTAGTTAGTATTCTAATTTTTAAATTAAAGTAGAATTCATTGTTAAAGGTTATAGACTTAGATTTTCTTTTTCTTTTGAATCATATTTAGATACATTATATTGAAATTTGACATAAGAGTATTATGTTAACTTTTTGTTTTAAATTTTGAAATTATATTATATTTTCATTTGTTTTACTAACATTGACTTGATATTTCACATTGCAAGCCATTCATTTTTTAGTTAGAATTGATAGATCTTTTTTCAAATGTTTTAATAATTTTATGACATTATATTTATAATATTAATCTTTTTGTTAAACATGCATTTCATGATGTTCTTAAAAATTATGTACTTTAAGTTTTTATGATTAACTTAATTAAAATATACTAATTTGAAAAATATAAATCAATTTTTTTTTATAATATTAGTTAAGAATATATGTTTATTAATTAATATATTTAGTTAGGAATATTAGTTATATGTTAGGAATATATGTTTTTTTTATAATATTAGTTAGGAATTATATATATATATATATATATATATATATATATATATATATATATATAATATATATATATAATATATATAAAATCTTAAATATTTACTTTAATATCATTTATAAAGGCTCTTATTTGTTTAGTATGAATTTTTAGTTTTTGATAATTAGCTTTTATTTTTAATTTTAATATAACCATGTGATTATACTTGTGCAACCAAATAGTACACTTGTAATTACACTGTAATTACATTGTGACAATCAAACAGGTCATTGTAATTACTAGGTTGTATAATTACTAGACTGGTAATTACTATCCTAGTAATTACACCAATTTCAATTACCAGGTGGCTTTTCAAACAGATCCTAAAAGAAAATGGCATCTTCAAATCTCATGTAAAAATAAAAATATCTTATAAAAAAGACATAAAACTATAAACAAGTTTCTAAAAAGCTACAACACCAAATCTCCCACGAGAACCCTATAACTGTTGCGGCATTTGTAAGAAATGTATTCTGGTGCAATGTATTCTGCACCATTTTAATTTTATAAGTTCTCTTATTGACCATAGAAGAAACACGTACAACAAAATTAATTTTTCTTGTACTATGTTTTTCCAGGAAATCCCTTTCTGCTAACCGTCTTCACCTCAAAAGTCAAAGTAGTGCAAGTGGGCCCCCAAAAGAAAGAGAAAAGAACAGTATTTCATGCAAGTTTTGAAAGTGCAAAGGGGGGAAGAGGGGAGAATTACTATTTTTTGATTTTCTCAGTCGACTATTTGAAGAGGTCACTCAATTACTAAGCAGAGATAAACAGTCAAGTAAAAGTGTAGAATTGTAAGTGCTGTAAAAGTAATTGATACCAGATGTTTTTATACTGGTTGGAATTCAGAATGGATCTTAGTCCAACTCCCTTGGGTTTCAAGGATGTTCTTTACTAGTTCTTTGGTTGTTTTGATTTCATACAAGCTTTTGGGAATATAGTTTTTATGTGTACACTCAATCTTTTTTTTCCTTTTTTTCACTTTTGATACAATGTCTCACCAACTATATTTTTTCTCTCCTCTCTCTTTTTAGTACACAGTAGAACACAAGGTAAAATATTATTTAATAAAAGTAGAGCAAAGAACTTGAGATGGTAGAGACTGTTTGTATATCTTCTTCAACCTTCAAAAGCTCATATTTAAATCAATGGAGAAGTAGCCATTGAGGTTCTTAATGAGGGGGGCAACCCAAGAGATTTGATCCTTGGAAAAGGATATGAAAGATCCTATTTCTAGTAATAAAGATGGACTGATAAAAGGCCCTTAAAATCAACATTAACTCTTGATTTTTTTCTTTTCGTGAAAGCGTGTAGTATTGACTCATTAAGGCCGCTTGATTTAATCTTTTTTCAGAAAGGATTCTTGGTACTTAATATAATTGCATTTCTCTCTTGGCTTCGATCTCCTTTATTCTCGGTGCTTGATATAATTGCTTTCCTTCGTTGACTTCAATCTTATTGATACTTGGTACATGATATAATTTTATTCCTTTCTTGGCTTTGATCTTTTTTATTCTTGGTACTTGATATAGTGACTTATTTTGATAAGTCAGTCGACTTCGTAGTTTTCTAAACAACTGAGTCTTCTTTTTTTATTTTTATGCACATGTAAATTGTCACTCATTAAAATAACAACACTATCAAGTTTAATAATGCATTTCCAATAAAGATGGTACAAGAAAGAAAAGCAACAAAGAAGTATGGTATTCTTCTGCTGACAAGTGCAGTCACTCACTACTAAGAAAGGCTAAAAAGAGACGGCCAAAAGAGACGTTGTCCATCGCTTTTTTGGCCAAAATCGATGAAAAAGTGACGGACTCACTTTCGTGGGAAAGTGGTCAGTCGCTTTTCCAAAAGTGACGGACAGCATCGCTTTAAAAGCGACGGATAGCGACGCAAATTAAAAAGCGACGTTTTTCTTTTCTTTTTTCCAAAAAACTGATGTTGTCCGTCGCTTTGTTCATGAACTTGAAGAACAAAGCGACGAACAACGTCGCTTTTTCTGGATTTTTTAAAAAATCCAGAAAAGCAACAGACAAAAGAGACCCTGTCCGTCGCTTTTCTGCATTTTTTCCAGCTGCAAAAATTTACATTTTCAATATGCAACACCTGCCATTTATAAAACTAATTTAAAACAGCTCAAATCAGCACTAATTACTACCACAACATTCATAATAAGATTCAATCATAACAAGAAACTAAATACGAAGTAATAATATCACTAAACACATAAAAGGTTCGCCAAAAGGACCTATAAAGTATTCAATAACTTAAAAAAAGTGTCAAAATGTCAAAAAGTATAGGAAAATAAACTAAATAAGTCAATCCTTATGGGGGGTAGTATCCACATACTCCTCCTCATTTTCACTAGTATCAGTCATGTCATCACTTGATGATTAGGAGGAAAGAGTATGATTTGCACTACGACGGCGACGACCAACCAAGGATGATACTTGTTCTTGAAGAGACTGGACGGTCTTGGATAAATCTTTATCGGTCTCAGCCCATTTTCTCTCAAATTCTGCCAAGGCCTGAGTAAGATGTGTGATCTACTGCGACATATGTGCAAGCTGAACACCATCAACCGCCTCAGCCTAGTGCGAGGATCCAATACCTACCAATCCTGATTGGATTCGTCGCAAATCATTCCTAGAGCCTAGACCATAAACTCTCCCCTTTTGTCTCCCCCCTGCCACTTTTTCGATCCATATTTGAGTGGATTCCTCCTTTGTAGGCTGGGTCGTCAAGCCCTGACGTTGCTGAGTCTGGCTGTACTCAGATAAAATACGTCTAAACTCATCCTGCATATAAAAAAATAAAAATTATAATATATACATAATAAATAGATACACACATACACACACACACACACACACACACACACACACACACACACACACATATATATATATATATATATATTAGTACTATAATTATATCTAAACTTTAAAACTTACATAGGCGTCTTGAGCCCTCTGCTCAATCCATACATCTGTATCTGATACTAGATTGGAAAGCATGGATGGTACTATCATGGATGGCACTTATCCTTCAAGGCCTTTCACACGTAGTCAAGCTAAAAAGCTCCAAGACCTTCAAGCAATGTTCATGAAAAGGGAAGCATTGGAGAAGCTTGAAGAATCTCAAAGGAAAGCATACAATGTGTGGGTGGTCCATTAAAGTGAGGTGGAAGGAGGAATTCAAGAATTCCCAAAAGAAGGCAACCAAACAAGGCCATTACTTTATTAAGGGCAAAACTGTAATAGCTAGTGTCTTCTTATTCCCTAGTATAAGTAGTAGCTTTTCTTCATTTTGGAAGACTAGTTTTTGCATATTCAAGATTGATACTCTAAAACTTGTAGTTGCTAGTGTAAGGCTTAGTGTAATTCCTTTAAGGAATTAGTGAGTGATTAGGGTGACTCTTTTGATTGTTAGTTTAACTTCTTTACTTAATTAATCGAAGGTCTCTCACTTGTGGATTTCATTTAGGTTTTCTTGATTAGTTGAGTTGAATTAGTTTCTAGTTGTTGGAATCAATTGGGAGGTGAGGGTTTTAGCCCCTTGTTGCCCATAATTCCAATTCCTAATTATTAATTCTCATATATTTTCCTTCTTCTTTCTTGTTTGCTTAATTTCCGTTATCATTTGGTATCAGAGCTCGGTTTAGGTTTGTTTCCACAAATCTAAGTTTTGGGAATTTGATATCTTCAAAATCCAAAAAAAAAAAATGGATTTTTTTTATTTGTTGTTTTTGACACTAGATCTTCATTCCCTAGTGTTTTTTGTGTCTAGATTTCAAATTTCGTGCGATTTGGAGTTGTAGAAGTGAAGTTGTCATTAAAGGGTTTTGAGCTTTTGAAGCTTTACAAACTTTGAAAGTGTGTCTGTTGATTGAGGAAGAATTTGAGCTTAAAAACTATTGGGGTTTGTTCCTTACGTTAAGGGGAAGCTAATCCTAAAATTTGAGCCAATTCCGAGCTCATTTGAAGGTGTTGGTGTTTAGTGTGTGTTCTTGGTGTTCTAGGTGTTTTTGATATTCATCAAGAACATCTTGAAGAAGAAGAAGCCAAAAGGTACATTTGATCCAACTTTTTTCAAGTCAAAGTGGTCAAAGATGTTTGTTGGGTCCACAAGTGGAATTTAAAAAAAAAAAAAAAAAATCCACGTGGACTGCCACGTCAGCAGCGCGTGTTGCCCAATTTCAGAGAGCAAAAATCTGCAGGTTCTATACTTAGTTTTTTTTAGGGGTCTCAAATTTTGGAACCCCAAAATTTTTCTAAGTGTTGGAACTTTTAAGACCCCAAATTTTTTCTAAGTGTTGGAACTTCAAACTTCTTCTTCTATACTCATTTTTCTTAGATTTCTCAACTATTTAACAACTAATTAACATCTTTAATTACTTGTTAACTAGTTTTTAAACATCAAATCATCTCTTTGATTCTCCAAATTAAGCAACAACAAGTAGTTTCTCCTACTTTTGTTACTTAATTTTTGAGTCCGAATTCTTTCGTGCTTCTTCCTTCTTCTTTTCTTGTCTTGTTTCGTTGATTAATTCCTTGATTCAAGTTCGTTTAGAGTCTTTCAAGTCATCCTTCTTTCAAGAGTCACAAGAATCCACTCCTCCCCAAAGGATAGGTGACCTTGAGTTGATTGAGCGGAGCTAGTTCACTACCAATTTTGAGACGACGCCACAGGAGGTGAGTTGAGAGTTACATACGAGGTACGTGAGCCTTTTACTACTAACCTTGCTTGTTGAGTTTTGTAGGTTCCATGTCCCACCACGGTGCAAGTCCAATTGGGGAGAGCTCGGAGAACCTCATGGAGGTTCTTGCACACCTCTCCAAACAAATGGCGGAAATGAATGGGAAGTTAGGAGGTATGGAGGAAAAGTTGGTACGGGTGGAAAATGAGAATAGAGGGAAGACACTCCAAGTCGAAAATGAGGAGGCAAGGCGAGCATCGGTGCAATCCACCACCATTACTCCGGGGCAAGCTCACCAACTATGTTACCCTCCACAAAATCGAACCTGAAACTTCCAACAACCCACCTTCCAAACAAACAATCCTCCAAACTACCCAAGGCAACCAACACCACATCCACATCCACATCCACAACCCTATCGCCCTCCACAAGAGAACCGTCCTTTTGTGGCAAACCAAGTTCTATACCAAACTCCACTCCGAAATCCATCAAATGCATCCTTACATGATTCCTACATATCACCTCCACGAAACACCACACAAACACCCTACCCAAACCACCAATTTCAAAATCCTCTCTATGACGACATGAATGAAGATCACAATAATGATGAGTTTTGGGAGCATGGGGGTAGAGATAGCTATGAAGGAACAAGGAAAGGGGTCCAGCCTCGGGACTTAGGATGGGACCAAGGAATAGGAGGTCAACGCTATGGGAATAGAGGAGATAGGATGGGGAATAGAGGAGCTAGGTATGGAGAACGGAATGATCAAGATAGGGTATTGAACACGATCAAGGTTACACTTCCAAAGTTCAAGAGAAGTAGTGACCCGGATGAATTTCTTGAATGGAAACTACAAAGTGAGCGGATTTTCCTTACTAATAACATCTCGGAATCATTGAAGGCGAATTATGCCCTCACTCAATTCGAGGGATATGCTTCCACATGGTGGGAATCCAACAGGAGGGAACGAGAGAGTCGTCATATCTATGAGTTGCCCACTTGGCCAGAGTTGGTTGGTCTAATGGAGTATAGGTATATGACTCTGGATTACTACCAAGAAGCTCTCAAGAAGGTGTACATGCTTAGGCAAGGTACCAAGAGTGTTGAAGAATACTATGATGAATTTGAGAACTTGAGAATGAAGTCCAAGCTTGATGAGCATATGCAATACACGGTGATACGATTCATGGATAACTTGAGGCCCGATATCTTGAAGCCTTTGAGACTTAAACACTATGAGAATCTTGAAGCGGCTTTCCATGATGCCTCTAAGGTCGAAATGGATTTGAAAGATGAGAAGACATACAAGGCCAAGAGTTTTCCAGCTTCCTCATGGAGTAAAAACAATGATAAGTGGAAGACCCCAACTCCTCGCGAATCATCTAAAGGTAGTGGTCAAGACACTCAAGTCAAGGTTGATTACAAAGCCAAAGGGAATGACAAGCCGAAAGTAGGTAACTTTGAAAAACCCAACTTTCCTCGACCCTCTACCATCCAATGCTTTAGATGTCAAGGGAGGGAACATATTGCTAGTGAGTGTCCTAATAGAAGGATAATTGTTGCTTTTCGTGATGGGTATAAAACCGATGAGGAAGATGAGCATAATGAAAGAAGTGAGGGAGAGGGGGATAAAGGTGAAGGGGAGAGAGTAGCTTCGGGGGATGAGGAAGAAAGGTTGGATGAGAGGGTAAATTTTGCTTGCTTCATGGAAAAGGGGCAACCCCTACTTGATGATAATGAAGAGTTGAAGGTAAATACCAACCTTTCATGTGTTGTGAGGAGAATTATGGGAGCCCTTGCCAAAGAAGAACTTGACCAAAGGGAGAATCTGTTTCATGCTAGGTGCAAGATCCAAGATAAGGTGTGTTCTTTGATTATTGATAGTGGGAGTTGCACTAATGTGGTGAGTAGTTCTTTGGTGGAGAGTATGCAAATTCCAACAAGAAGGCATTCCAATCCGTACAAGCTATAATGGCTCAATGAGAGTGGAGAGATGAAGGTCCTCAAACAAGAAAGTATTCGATTTAGTGTGGGCAAGTACAATGAGGAGTTGATTTGTGATGTGGTACCCATGTTGGCTTGTCATGTATTATTGGGGAGGCCTTGGCAATTTAATAGAGATGTTGTGCACTATGGAAGGACCAACAAGTATGCTTTTGTGATTAATGGTAAGAAATATGTCCTTGCACCTCTCACCCCATACCAAGTGAGTGAGGACTATCGGGCTATGAAGGAGCTTCGGGAGAGAATAAGGGTGGAAGAAGCGACGAGTGAAGGTGAAAGTTCCACCATTGTTCCAAAAGAGGGAAGTGACTTGGCTAAAAATAAGAAGAATATGTGTATGATAGCCAAGCCAAGCAATTGTCTAAAGGGTGTGGATGAGGAACGCTTTTTAGTGTGCCTTGTCAACACCAATCTTTTATTGCATGCTAACCAAGATACTAGCATTTTGCCTAGTATTGTTTCTTCTCTTTTGCAGGACTATGATGAACTATTTCCGGATGAGATGCCCGCGGGACTACCACCCTTGAGGGGAATTGAGCACCAAATTGACTTTATACCGGGGTCACAAATTCCCAACCGACCAGCCTATAGGTGTAATCCAGAAGAGACCAATGAGCTACAAAGGCAAGTGGAAGAACTCCTTGCAAAGGGATTGATCAAAGAAAGCCTAAGCCCGTGTGTCGTACCGGTTATCCTTGTTCCCAAAAAGGATGGTACTTGGAGAATGTGCATTGATTGTAGAGCCGTGAACAAGATTACAATCAAGTATAGGCATCCAATTCCAAGACTTGATGACATGTTGGATGAGCTTTGTGGATCAAGTGTGTTCTCAAAGGTTGATCTTAGGAGTGGGTACCATCAAATTTGAATGAAACCGGGTGATGAATGGAAGACGGCTTTCAAAACAAAATTTGGGTTGTATGAATGGCTTGTGATGCCGTTTGGTTTGACTAATGCTCCAAGCACTTTCATGAGGTTGATGAATCATGTTCTAAAACCCTTCATCAACAAGTTTGTGGTTGTGTACTTGGATGACATACTTGTGTATAGCAAGACAATTGAAGAGCATGTAGGCCATTTGAAACAAGTGTTTGATGTTTTGCTACGAGAAAGGTTATTCGCGAATCTCAAGAAGTGTTCTTTTTGTGTTGAAAAGGTAGTGTTCTTGGGCTTTGTGGTTAGTGCAAGTGGTATAGAGGTTGATGAAGAAAAGGTGGAGTCAATCAAGACTTGGCCGACCCCATCCAATGCAACCGAGGTAAGAAGTTTTCATGGGTTGGCGAGCTTTTACCGGCGTTTTGTGAAAGGTTTTAGTTCAATTGCTTCCCCATTAACCGAATTGATCAAGAAAGATGTACCTTTTGTGTGGGGGGAAGAACAAGAGAAGTCCTTTCAAGCATTGAAGTCCATATTGCGTTCCTCCCCATTACTCCAACTACCTAATTTTGATAAAGCGTTTGAGATAGAGTGTGATGCTTCGGGTGTTGGGATAGGTGGTGTCTTGATGCAAGAGGGAAAACCATTGGCTTACTTTAGTGAAAAACTAAAGGGAGCTACTTGATAACGCCCAAACTACACCTCAAATTATGAAGCGTAAGCGGTCGTCGGCAAATATAGAACCCAACAGAGGTTGGGGTCGATCCCACAGGGAATAAGGTGCGAATTAAGTCGTTAGTGAAGTAGATGACTAGTAATCAATATTTTCTGGTAAATAGGGGGGGTTGCGTGATCAAAACGTGAACAAAAGCAAATAATAACGTACGAGTGAAATCAATATGAGAGAGAACTAGGGAAGTGTTCACCAGGCGTTGTAACAATGTTGATTCAAGCTTAACCGGGTTCTTTCTTATATGTATGTCACGATGTGATTGAATTAATGGTATCATCTAAACGTTTCTCAACCAGATAGACAAATTTCCTTTTCAATTCTCTCGAACTTGAAAAGGTGAGCTTTTTATATTTCAATCCTAAACATCAAGTAGATTAATCTAGTTACAGCATTAATCATAAGATGAGAGTTGGTAGTCTCGAATCCTCGTTATTAACCAAATTTCCCGGTTTTAATTTCTTTACTCAAGAAAATTAAACCTAGGCATGTTCTAATGTTTGCAACCACTAGAAAACGTGAAGAATGAATGATTAACAACGTGACAATCATAAATATTGAACCCGACGCTACCCGGAATCTATATCGCTACTTTAGCCATGGCTCCCACAACCCTAGTTGTGGGAAGTTAGTTAATCATGCTATTAAGAAAAGAGAAGAGAATCATATTCATAATAAAGAGGAAAAGATTCTTACAATATAATGAAAACAATCTTCAATTATCCAAGAACAAGAAACCAAGATCCCAAGAACAATTCAAGAACACGATTTCAACAAGAAGAAAACGTGTTTCTTGCTCAAAACTCTCCTAAAACTATTTGGTAATCAATTGGTAATGAATAATAATAAAATAAACCTAACATAGGGTATTTATAGGCGTCCAGGAAATAAACCCAAAAACATTCGGAATCCGTGTCGCGTTCTGCCTTAACTTGACGGTTTGGTTGACAGACCGTCACGCATTTGACGGGCTGTCATTTGAACCGTCACTGCTAAACAGTGAGTTTTCAGGAGAATTTTTAGGTAAGTCGTCCACCAGGTGACGACTTACAAGTTTATATGCGTTTTATGATGAATTTTCAGGTAAGTCGTCCACCAGGTGACGAATTACATGTATATAGGGTAAAAACTGCATTCGAGGAGTGTGTTTCATCTTGGTGGCTTGGGTGACGGTCCCTCAGGTCAGTGACGGGTCGTCAGACGGGCCGTCACTCCTAGGCAGTGGTGCTGCCTCACTTGACGGCCAAGGTGACGGACCGTCACCTTGGTGACTGGCCGTCGCGGCGGCCGTCACTCTTATCCAGACGCGCTCTTTTGATCGGATTTTCTTCCTTTTCTACGTTTGTCTCCCTTTCCTGCAAATATAACATAAAAACATCAAAAACGACGACGGTTGCTTGAAAACTTATGATTGTTCTTAGTTTAGAGGCGTCGAAAATGACGTAAAATGGCGGCACATCAACACCCTCAACTTAAAACGTTCGCTTGTCCTCAAGCAACATGACCCAAAAACAATAATACGACTCAACTAAGATAACAAACTCGTGTCTCTAGCAACTCATGGTCATTCAATGCTTATTCAATTTTAAATCAATCTCCCTATTAGCACACAAATGTATGAAACATTAACTTGCAAGGATCCAAACATGTCATTCCGATATGATAGAATATTATGCATACACACGCGCAGCTATTCTAACAGTCAATAGACAATACAGAAATCTTGGTGCCCTCACCACAAAAAAGTCCCACACACACAATTTGGGACTAGGTAAGGCGCTCACACTCACAAACGATTTCCAACAATGCACATGCGATGCCATAAGCTTGCCCTTACTATTCTATTTCGGTTCTTCAAAAAGCCACTCAGGATCACTACAGGACTTATTTAGGCTTGTAATGAGGCTTCGGGTGCAGGTAGGATACGTTTGGGGGATAGTGACTAAACCTTCATTGGATTCACCGACCTACTATTTCCACATAACTTTACTTTGTCCATCCTTATTCACCTCTTTATTCCCTTCTTTCTAGCTACAGGTGCGGCCTCTTTATTTTGACACTTCTTTTTATTTCTTTTTCGTTCTTTTTCATCTCTTTTTTTTTTCGTTTCTTTATCTTTCTTTTCTAAGACACGCACCCGGAATTTTCATTCTATTCACAACCAATCTTATACATCCTAATTTTCTCATCACCTCTATAGTAGCCACCCTCAACTTAGGCTGATTGCCTGAGTTGAGGTGCACGATGTCCAAGGAAGGACCAGGGCCAAGACAGGGATTCAAAGTTAAACAGGAACGGTGACAGGTTATTGAAAGAATAGGGTCAATGCCGGCTCAAACAGGGATCAAAGGGATTATTTACATTTGGACGGTCTTATAGGCTAAGTGGACTGCACACAAAAAGGGCCTGTGATCCTTTCCTAAGCAACCAACTTCAACTTTAACAAAATAGACCGGGCAAGTTCTAGATGCATGCACAGAGTAAGAATTTATAACAATACGCTCACACACACTTGGCACCAAGAAACCATACTACTACTAACTATCAAGACAACAGCTCGGCTTAAGCATACTTATTCCAATCATAACCACACAATGACATCCAAGGATCCAGAACAGTCAATCGTTTCAAACATAAGTACAAAATCAACTTTTTCAGAGGGGGCTATTTTTCAAAGAAAACGCCATGCTTGCTATAGACACTAAAAACAACTAAAATTTAAACGACAACCTAAACATGCCGGTTCTACTAGATAGCACATCGGAGGGAAACGAAACACGGCAACAAAAACCCTCGGTGGTGAAAGACTCACAGGTATCCCAACACCCTCAACTTAGACTCATGCATTGTCTCCAATGCATACATGTGAAAGCTAAAACAGTGAGAGAAAGGAATACCTGTGAAGCCCTTAGGCCTCAGAATGTGGTACGATGTTGGAGACCATCGGGGTCTCCAAGGTAGGTGCAGTCTCTGGAACAGGTGCAAGCAACATCATCACCCAATACAACATCTACCTCAATATCATCAACGTTCAAGTGTTGTTGGCCTGCTTGTGCATTCATGTTTTGCCTTAGCGTTCTTGCGAGCTCGGGGTCGTAGGGTAATATTGGTTCACCCGAGCGTCGGATACTTGGCATGCACAACTCTGTACCCTGTAACAAACAAAAACAATAAATAAAAGTAAAAGCAGGAAAGTATGACTAAGAGTCAAATAAACACACCAGACTTAATAAACAACCGTATTCCCCGGCAACGGCGCCAAAATTTGATAACGCCCAAACTACACCTCAAATTACGAAGCGTAAGCGGTCGTCGGCAAATATAGAACCCAACAGAGGTTGGGGTCGATCCCACAGGGAATAAGGTGCGAATTAAGTCGTTAGTGAAGTAGATGACTAGTAATTAATATTTTCCGGTAAATAGGGGGGTTTGCATGATCAAAACGTGAATAAAAGGAAATAATAACGTACGAGTGAAATCAATATGAGAGAGAACTAGGGAAGTGTTCACCATGGCATTGTAACAATGTCGATTCAAGCTTAACCGGGTTCTTTCTTATATGCATGTCACGATGTGATTGAATTAATGGTATCATCTAAACGTTTCTCAACCAGAGAGACGAATTTCCTTTTCAATTCTCTCGAACTTGAAAAGGTGAGCTTTTTATATTTCAATCCTAAACATCAAGTAGATTAATCTAGTTACAACATTAATCATAAGACGAGAGTTGGTAGTCTCGAATCCTCGTAGTTAATCAAATTTCCCGATTTTAATTTCTTTACTCAAGCAAATTAAACCTAGGCATGTTCTAATGTTTGCAACCACTAGAAAATGTGAAGAATGAATGATTAACAACGTGACAATCATAAATATTGAACCCGACGCTACCCGGAATCTATATTGCTACTTTAGCCATGGCTCCCACAACCCTAGTTGTGGGAAGTTAGTTAATCATGCTATTAAGAAAAGAGAAGAGAATCGTATTCATAATAAAGAGGAAAAGATTCTTACAATATAATGAAAACAATCTTCAATTATCCAAGAACAAGAAACCAAAATCCCAAGAACAATTCAAGAACACGATTTCAAGAAGAAGAAAACGTGTTTCTTGCTCAAAACTCTCCTAAAACTATTTGGTAATCAATTGGTAATGAATAATAATAAAATAAACCTAACATAGGGTATTTATAGGCGTCCAGGAAATAAACCCAAAAATGTTCGGAATCCGTGTCGCGTTCTGCCTTAACTTGACGGTTTGGGTGACGGACCGTCACGCATTTGACGGGCCGTCACTTGAACCATCACTGCTAAACAGTGAGTTTTCAGGAGAATTTTCAGGTAAGTCGTCCACCAGGTGACGACTTACAAGTTTATATGTGTTTTATGATGAATTTTCAGGTAAGTCGTCCACCAGGTGACGACTTACATGTATATAGGGTAAAAACTGCATTCGAGGAGTGTGTTTCATCTTGGTGGCTTGGGTGACGGTCCGTCAGGTCAGTGACGGGCCGTCACTCCTAGGCAGTGGTGCTGCCTCACTTGACGGCCAAGGTGACGGACCGTCACCTTGGTGACTGGCCGTCGCGGCGGCCATCACTCTTATCCAGACGCGCTCTTTTGATCGGATTTCCTTCCTTTTCTACGTTTGTCTCCCTTTCCTGCAAATATAACATAAAAACATCAAAAACGACGACGGTTGCTTGAAAACTTACGATTGTTCTTAGTTTAGAGGCGTAGAAAATGCCGTAAAATGGCGGCACATCACTACTCTTCGGTACTCAACTTATGACAAGGAATTATATGCACTTGTGAGGGTATTGGCTCATTAGTAACACTACTTGTGGCACAAAGAGTTCGTGATAAGGACCGATCATGAGTCCTTGAAACATCTTAAGGGGCAATCCAAGTTGAACAAGCGACATGCCAAATGGGTTGAATTTATTGAGACCTTTCCATATGTGATCAACTACAAGCAAGGCAAAGAGAATGTAGTAGCGGATGCTCTATCAAGGAGGTTTGTATTGGTCAACACCTTGGCTTCTAAAATGATGGGATTTGAAAGCTTGAAGGGATTCTATTCTATGGATCCCGATTTCAAAGAAACTTTTGATTGTCTTAGTCAAGGGAAGCGGGTTGATAGGTTCCACTTAGTTGATGGATTCTTATTCAAGAATGGGCGAGTTTGTGTGCCCATGAGTTCATGGAGAGAGTTGTTTGTCAAGGAAGCTCATAGTGGTGGTTTGATGGGGCACTTTGGAGTACCCAAGACACTTGACATCCTTATGGAACAATTTTATTGGCCAAAGATGAAGCATGATGTGGAGCGAATTTGTGGACAATGTCTCGAATGCAAGCAAGCCAAATCCACGACTCGGCCTCAAGGTAAGTATACCCCTCTTCCTACTCCTAGTGGTCCATGGATGGACATTTCTATGGATTTTGTGTTAGGACTAAAAGAGGACATGATAGCATATTTGTGGTAGTGGATAGGTTCTCTAAAATGACTCATTTCATTCCATGCCATAAATGTGATGATGCATCCCTTGTAGCATCCTTGTTTGTCATTAATGTGCTTAAATTGCATGGAGTCCCTCAAACCATTGTTAGTGATAGGGATTCCAAATTTCTTAGTCATTTTTGGAAGAATCTATGGGGTACACTTGGTACCAAACTCATGTTTTCTACTTCTTGTCATCCTCAAACGGATGGACAAACCGAAGTAGTCAACCGGACTCTTGAAAGCATGCTTAGGTGTATGATTAGGGTCACCCCAACCACTTGGGAAGAACATTTACCCTTGATAGAATTTGCATATAACCGGTCTTTCCACTCTTCTATTGGAATGTCCCCATTTGAAGCATGTTATGGCTTTAAGCCTTTGTTTCCATTAACTATGACTCCTTTGTCTAGCCATGTTGTTGTGAGCCTAGATGCTGAACAAAGAGCAAAGGAGATGATGAACATTCATTCCAAGGTAAAAGAGGCCATTGAAAAGAACAATTCAAAGGTGGCTAACCGAAAGAATCGTGGAAGGAAGGAAGTGATACCCGAACGATTGGGTGTGGGTTCATTTCCGAAAGGAGAGGTTCCCACAAGTTCGAAAAGGAAAGCTAAGCCCAAGGGGAGACGGACCCTTCAAAGTGCTCAAGCGGATAAATGACAATGCATACATGATTGACTTACCAAGTGAGTATAATGTTCATAATATTTTCAATATTAGTGATCTTTCTCCTTGTGTTGTAGGTGATCAATTGGATTCGAGGATGAATCATTTTCAAGAAGGGGAGGATGATACTAGATTGGAAAGCATGGATGGTACTATCATGGATGGCACTTATCCTTCAAGGCCTTTCACACGTAGTCAAGCTAAAAAGCTCCAAGACCTTCAAGCAATGTTCATGAAAAGGGAAGCATTGGAGAAGCTTGAAGAATCTCAAAGGAAAGCATACAATGTGTGGGTGGTCCATTAAAGTGAGGTGGAAGGAGGAATTCAAGAATTCCCAAAAGAAGGCAACCAAACAAGGCCCTTACTTCATTAAGGGCAAAACTGTAATAGCTAGTGTCTTCTTATTCCCTAGTATAAGTAGTAGCTTTTCTTCATTTTGGAAGACTAGTTTTTGCATATTGAAGATTGATACTCTAAAACTTGTAGTTGCTAGTGTAAGGCTTAGTGTAATTCCCTTAAGGAATTAGTGAGTGATTAGGGTGACTCTCTTGATTGTTAGTTTAACTTCTTTACTTAATTAATCGAAGGTCTCCCACTTGTGAATTTCATTTAGGTTTCCTTGATTAGTTGAGTTAAATTAGTTTCTAGTTGTTGAAATCAATTGGGAGGTGAGGGTTTTAGCCCCTTGTTGCCCATAATTCCAATTTCTAATTATTAATTCTCATATCTTTTCCTCCTTCTTTCTTGTTTGCTTAATTTTCGTTATCAGTATCTGACTCATTTTTTTCTCTTTTACGTAGCCTCTTCGAAAGAGCTCAGCCTGAGTCGGAGGGCGCCCCCATTCCTTCTCCTGCAAATAAAATAAAATTTAACACAATCAAGTAATTAATATTATTTAATTAAATTTATATAAACATATAAGTTAAAAGGTTAATATTATTACTTACTATTTCCCTTTCAACGTCCGCTACACTCTTTGCACCCATAGCGTGCAACGATCCACCTTTGACACTGCTTCTAGCTTTCTTGCATTGTGCAGACAATGCTCTGGACTCTTCTGAATTTTAATATTCTTTAAGGTGCTCATGAAGATGAGGTAGAAGCCAAGATCCACACTTTTTACTATCCCAAATTCTTTTAAGCCATTGGCGTAGCATGACACTGGTCTTCCTCTCGAAAGTAGTAGAAATAATCTTATTGTACTTAGCTTCCAAGTACACATTATCTGAAAGAGAGAAATGACTAGTGTTAGATGATAATATATATATATATATATATATATATATATATATATATATATATATGTATATACCCTAAACTCATCAAACATGGCCTGTTTGATCTCTTCTGGAATGTCTTGCCAGGAGTGCCAAGGTTCTGTAAAAAGCCTCCTAACTGACTCCTTTAGAGAATGTTTGGGCTCTTTTGTGGGATACCACCTGTAAATAACATAATAAGCATATCATCAAGTGATAAATAATTAATTAAGATGAAAAAACAAACTTATCAATTAATTATAAAAAAAATTACGATGATCCATCAGGCTGAATCATGACTCTACCAATGGCGTCATTCTCGTCGGGTCTCAGATTCACCTTCTCTTCCTCCTCAGAAAGTGATGATGCAGGTAATGGTGAAAGTGTATAATTCTGAGTCAATGGGAGAGTAGAAGTCTGTGTGTCAGACTTAGAGCTGGTATCTCTAAGTCGCAAGCCTGATATGTGGGGGAAGAAGAATCACGTGGGGATGGAGTACCAGATGATAATTTGATAGTCTCATTGCCATGTGGCGGAGGCATAGTGGGTATAGGCATGAAAGTGTGATGATGAGAAGTAGTAGGTCTAGGACCATGATAATATGCGGGATTCTCAGTGCCAGAGGGGATAGACACTGGTGGAGAAGAGTGAATCTGGAGCGAAGATGAAAGACGACTTGGAATATCATCATACTCTATAGGCCTCCTAGAGCTCTTCCTAGACTTACTAGACTTGCTAGTACTCTTACTAGGACGACATCGATCACCATCACCTAATGACATTTGTATGCATAACCCAAAACTAATTCAAAATTTCTAAATTCAAGAACCTAATTCAAAACTAACACTAACTTAAAGTTGAAAACTAACAGCAAGCATTAACCTAAACTAAGGTTCAAAAAGACTAACCTAAACTACTAAGTTATTCAAGGTTCACAAACTAAAATTAATGTAATAAACTAACACTAACCTAAATTGATAACTAATAGCTTAAAAAAATTAAATATTACCTAAATTAAAAAATAATAGCAAAAAAATAATTAAACATTAATCAAAAACTAAGATTCATATAACAATCAATTAAAGATTCAAAACTAACACTAACCTAAAGTGAAAACTAATAGCAAAATATTCTAACTTTAACCTAAATTCAAAACTAATAGCAAAATATTCTAAATTTAACCTAAAACTAATTCAAGATTATAAAACTAATTCAAGAAGTTAAAGTTGAAAACTAATTCAAGATTATAAAACAAAATTCAAAACTAATTCAAGAACCTATTTCAAATTCAAAGTTCCCAAATTCAAGTTAATAATCTAATTCAAGAACCTAATTCCAAATTTAAGTACCTAGCTAATTCAAGAACCTATATAATTCATGTTTAAAAAAGAACCTAAAGTTGAAAACTAATATTCCAAGATTAATAACCCAAAACTAACAATTTAAACTAACAAACTTAACTTAAAAAAAACTTACCTTCAAGGACCTAATTCAAGAAATTAAAGTTGAAAACTAATTCAAGATTATAAAACAAAACCCAAAACTAATTCAAGAACCTATTTCAAATTCAAAGTTCCCAAATTCAAGTTAATAATCTAATTCAAGAACCTAATTCCAAATTCAAGTACCTAGCTAATTCAAGAACCTATATAATTCAAGTTCAAAAAAGAACCTAAAGTTGAAAACTAATATTCCAAGATTTATAACCCAAAACTAACAATTTAAACTAACAAACTTAACTTTAAAAAGCTTAACTTAAAAAAACTAAGATTCAAGAACCTAATTCAAGAAGTTAAAGTTGAAAACTAATTCAAGATTCTAAAACAAAACCAAAACTAATTCAAGAACCTATTTCAAATTCAAAGTTATCAAATTCAAGTTAATAATCTAATTCAAGAACCTAATTCCAAATTCAAGTACCTAGCTAATTCAAGAACCTATATAATTCAAGTTCAAAAAAGAACCTAAAGTTGAAAACTAATATTCCAAGATTTATAACTCAAAACTAACAATTTAAACTAACAAACTTAACTTAAAAAAACTAAGATTCAAGAATCTAATTCAAGAAGTTAAAGCTGAAAACTAATTCAAGATTCTAAAACAAAACCAAAACTAATTCAAGAATCTATTTCAAATTCAAAGTTTCCAAATTCAGGTTAATAATCTAATTCAAGAACCTAATTCCAAATTCAAGTACCTAGCTAATTCAAGGACCTATATAATTCAAGTTCAAAAAAGAACCTAAAGTTGAAAACTTCTTAACCCAAAATTAACAATTTAAACTAACAAACTTAACTTAAAAAAACTAAATTTCAAGAACCTAATTCAAGAAGTTAAAGTTGAAAACTAGTTCAACATTCTAAAATAAAATCTAAAACTAATTCAAGAACCTATTTCAAATTCAAAGTTCCCAAATTCAAGTTAATAATCTAATTCAAGAACCTAATTCCAAATTCAAGTACCTAATTCACAAGACTAACCTAAACTAAGGTTCACAAGATAATAGCAAACATTTACCTAAACTAAGGTTCACAAACTATTAGCAAGCCTTAACTAAGGTTCACAAACTAATAGCAACCCTAAACTAATGTTCACAAACTAATAGCAAGCCTAAACTAAGGTTCACAAACTAATAGCAAGTCTAAACTAAGGTTCACAAACTAATAGCAAGCCTAAACTAATTAAAGTTCATAAATTAAGAATATGATCTAAAAAAGGATTTTTTCACTATCAATTTTTTCACATATTAATTTTCACTATCAATTTCTCTAAATCCTAGTCTAGAATTCAACAACAACAACAATAACATATACACTCTAGTCTAGAATTCAACAATAACAGCATACCCTAATCTAGAATTCACTATCAATTTTCCAAATCAAAAATACCCAAATTAAATCCTAACCTTCAAATTAGGGGTGGGCATTCTATTCTTCGATTTGATTTTGATAAAGTTCGGTTCGTTTCTTTGGTTTTTAATTTTGAAAAAATGTGCACCATACACTGAACCAAACTAATTCGGTTCAGTTCAATTTTTTTAACTTCAATTCGATTTGATTCGGTGTTTCTAAAATGGTTTTTTCGGTGTAAGTGGAACAAAATTATCAAAATGTTTGACATGAAACAAATGTGTTCAACAATGCTATTTTCGTATAACTTTTACAACAATCAATAACTGTGATAACCCTTTTGGTCATCTTCGTATTTATGCATTCATTGTACTTATAGAGCTTTCTTGTAGTGGTTCTAAGTCATTTATAGCTTGCTGGGACCGGTAGTTCGGTATCCTGGTTGTTCGTTTGGGAATTTTGGTCGTTTGCCTGTTTTAGAGCTTTAACTTAGAATATCATTGACTTTAGTCAACATTCTTAGCTAACATGCTTGAAATTGAATTCTGACAGTTCTGTTAGCTCCGTAGCATTAAGTTTGGTCCAGTTGGACCTTCAGTTGAGGCCTGAGAACTTCCGGTGTGGGTTTTGTGTTGTTTTCTCTGTTTTAGGTCATTTGGAGTTAAAAGTGTAATTTTGGATGACTTTCGATGACCGAAGCATCAGATTTGAAATCCGATGATTCCATCAGCTCCAGAATGTTGAGTTTGGATTAGGTAGGTGGTTGGTTTGGGTTCCGAGTGAGCCGGGCTCATTTCAAGCCTTTGAGTTCTTTTAGTTAGTGTTGACTTGCAACATTTCTCCGAAACAACCTCGTATGAAAGTTTCATCGATTCTGTTGAGTCTAGAATGTCGTTTCCACTCTATTAGCATTATTATTTTTGAATATTGATTTCTAATTTTGCACGGAATACCCCGTGGAGTTTTCAAGAGTTGCAGAAAAATGTTGCAGGCTAGGCCTTCAGCGCCATCGGCGCTGGCCTTGCGCGATAGCGCTCATGTGCGTTTTGGCTGGCCAGCGCGATAGCGCTGCCTGGGCGCCATTGGCGCTGGACAATTCCCTGCAACTATATATTGCTTTGTTTCCATTTTTCCAGCATTTTAGCTCAACTTTTCCCAACTCCAAACATTTAAACACTCTCCCAAATTGCTCCTATACCAGTTCTAACCCTGGGGAAATTGTTGTTTATCATAAATCTGTGCTTCTTCGTCTCTTGGTAAGTTATCTTCCCCAACTTGCTTCCTTTTGCTTTTCTCTAAAATCCACCATTGTTGCTAAATTCCAAAAGCTTGAAAATTGTTGTAGTGGATGCCTCATAGCTCTTTCATGTTCGTGGGTTTGGAGAATTATCCGTCTTGGCTTAAATTCTATCTTTGGAGTAAGTAATCCTTGTCAATTTCCGATTTTTCTTTTCGAAAATTCCATTGTTGGATTCCTAGCTTTAGGGGTTGTTTTAGCTTGAATTTGTAGCCCAATTTCCTTGATTTTACGGGCATGTACTCCCATGGTCTTGGTGATCATAATGTGAGTTTTCATTTTCGGTTTTTGGGTTGCAAGGTCCACAGGCCCGCCGGTGACCCAAATTTTGACCCGGCTAATATTGTAGCATCATGGGTATCATTAGACTCGTTTTAATGTTTTATTTATGACTTTGATAGTTTGATCCTCGTTCGGAGCTTCTCGGAGCAGCTCAGCCCCGGGTATCATTGTTCCTGAAGCTTGTCGTCGTATGACTAGTAGGTTACGGTTTAAACTCCCTAGACTTAGCATATATCGGATAAAAATATACTAGCTGGCATTCTTGGGTTGGGTTATTAAGTTGGCACCACAAACCTTGACCGCTTTTCCATGTTTCGCCTCGTTTCTTTCCTCCATTGTGTGTAGTATTCTCCGTAGTTGATATTATCACCCTTATGGTCATGTTTGGCCTTGTTTGACTTTTGACCATAGATGGTGGGTTATTCGGGGATGCCGATGAGTCTCGGGCATCGTTATCGTGATATTATGCTGGCTATCTGTGTTGTAGAGTGATTGGAGCATGTACAGGGCCGATAGGTTGTTTGTGGATCGGGGTCCACTGTTGTGATTGTGTATGCCATTCATCATGCATGTAGAGGGGAATTTTTCATGATTTTTACTATGGTTTTGGCTTCGGGCGTACCAAAACTGATTTTCTAAACTTTCATAGCCCATGGGACCTATTTTTGGTGGAAATGATATAAGGAGAGTTTTGGTATCATTTTAATGGGTCTTCTTGGGGTAAGGGAAAATCGAAGGCTATTTTATCACTAGTTCTACTTATACTAGGCTCGAGGGGGTTCGAGCGCTAAACTTGTTTTACTACAACTTCTGGGGTGATGCTAGACTCGGCGGGGCTGGGTGCTAGGACTTTTCAACTTACTAATTTAGACATGGACACTCTCCGAGCAGCTTTACTTAGGGTTTTTGGGATTGTGGGGCATCTAGTATGTTGTTCGGGGGCCTCCATGGACCTTACCATTCTGGACTAGAGGCTGCAAGTTGCGGGTGCCAGAGAAGGGTATACAGTGTAGTAGGGGTATACTGGTGTGACCTTCCATGGGTCCTATCTTTTAGGCCTTATAGGTCACCGGAAACGGGTAACACACGGTACTACTATCACTCTTGACTTAGCATGGTATCATATCATTCATCAGTGTGAGGTACCACTCTTGTTTGTTATTTGTTAATTGTACGCTCCGGTAGTATGGGATGCCAGAGGGTTTGTTTTCACTTGAGTGTATTCCTCGGTTGTATGGGCGGCCGAGGGACTGTAGGTAGACTCTTGTTACTTTATCTCGGTGTTAGCCCCTGCTACGGTTATAATTATGAGGTTGTATACTTCTAAGTTATTAGTTTCTGGAGTTGAGATTGGTATGATGGGTTTGGTTATTCATTCATGTTTTCTGAGCATGTCTATCTTTACTCTCCTCTTCCTTTCCTTGTACTTGAGGTTACCAGTATGTCGTCGACTTCTAAAACTTATTGTGTATATATTGTTATTGCAAGGATCCCAGGTGCGTCATTTCTTACTTTCACCTGTGCCGATTATGTATATATTCTGCTTGCTAGCCTTGTGTGTTATTTATGTTGTCTTCTCTCTGGGCTAGCTCCTGTGTACCTTTTCGTAGAATTCTGTGACTACTTGTTTCTATTCTGTGTCTGTCAGTACGCTTTTATCTTACATGTGCCCAGTCGGCCTATGATACCTACTGGGTACCTTATGCTTCGCATTTAGTGCTCATACTACACTTTGCATCTTCTGGTGCAAATCCTAGTGTGGGACATCGCCGCTAGATCACAGTGAGTCATGCTTGAGGATTTTGGACTATCCAGACTGAGGGTGAGCTCTTGGCGATTGGATCTTAGCTTTTAGTTTATCTTTTACTTTGTATACTCTATTACTACTCGGAGACATTTTTTATATATTATTTTGGATACTTCATACTCCTTATATGTAGTTTCGGCTCTATACTATGATACCAGGTTTTGGATTTGGTTTAGATTCCGCATATATAGGTATATACTCATTTAATCTATTATCTTTATCTCGTTCCCTTGCTTCCGCTTATTAAACTGTTTCTTCCGCTTAGATTGTTAGATAGTAGCCCATTACTGACCGTTCTGGGCTACGGGGATTGGTTCACCTACTGGAGGGTTGTAGGTGCCTTCATGACCGAGTAATCGGGTCATGATAGCTTAGTATCAGAGCTCTAGGTTCATTGGTGTCATCGGTATAGGAGCGAATATCTAGTAGAGTCCTGCGGATCGGGGCGAAGATGTTCGTACTCAATCTTTGGGAGGCTACAGTAACATCTTAGGAAAATGGACTTTTTTTTTCTCTCTCCTGCGTAGTATCCTTGAAAGTTTTTGGAAATATCACTTATTCTGGTTCACTCTTTCGCAGATGGTTCGTACGAGATCTTTGACTTTTGGCGGAGGAGAGCCTCTTGCCCCTGCACCTCAGACTCCAGCTAGAGGCTGGGATGGTCGTAGGGGTAGAGGTAGGGGTCAAGGACATCCCAGAGCAGCGACACCTGCTAGAGCTACTAGAGTTGAGGTAGAGCCCGAGTTCATCCTTGAGCAGCAGCGTGTGGACCCGGGGCAGCCCAGGTGCCACCAGTTCCAGCACCAGTTTCTGTGCCAGCTTCAGCCCCAGCTCAGTCTTCAGATATTAGGAGTTTACTTGTTCAGCTTCTGGGTTTGATTGGGGAGAGACCTTCTGAGGTAGCACCTACTTTCGCTCAAGGGGCAGCCCTGGGTGTTCAGAGTTCAGGAGTGCAACCCTCTACTGCGGCTCCTCGTGCCGAGGTTATTCGATTCCATTAACTGCATAGCCTCTTGCTCCTCGCCCAGCTATGACAGATGTGGAGCAAAAGGAGTTGGGTAGGTTCTTGAGATTGGCACCACCGAGATTTACTGGTACACTGGGTCAGGACCCAGATGACTTCATTACTACCTGCGAGGAGATGTTACACCATCTGGGATTGCTAGAGACTCACGGAGTTGGATATACTACATATCAGCTGGAGGGTCCAGCTAAGTTATGATGAAGGGATCATGTTGCTTGCAGACCTTCTACGTAACCTCCCTTGACTTGGTCCGAGTTCTACGAGGCCTTTATGGCCAAGTTCTTACCACAGAGCGACAAAGAGCGTCGGTGGGAGGAGTTCACTAGACTTGCTCAGGATTCTATGACCGTCTCGGAGTATGAAACCTGTTTCCATCAGCTTGCTCCAATTGGGGCCATGATTATGCCTACCGAGTCTGACAGGATTCGTAGATTTGTTTGGGGACTACGGAGAGAGTTTAGAGAGCCTGTAGAGATATTGGTTGCTAGTGGTCGCTTATTCCAGGCTATTGTGGACTATGCCCGCACTGTAGAGGATTCGCATCGCCATGACACCAGGGCCAGAGATAAGAGGCCTCGACATCAGGGTGGCTACAGTGGTTCCAGACATGGTGGTAGAGGTCTAGGCTTGTGGGCCTGGGGTTATTAGCCACAACAGTATCAAGGTCAGACCAGTCGGCCAGTTCAGGCATCACTTCAGGCTTTTGGTTCTCAGTTTTAGCAGGGTCAAAGCAGTCAGTGTGGTCACAGTGGTCAGTTTGTAAGAGGTACTACTTCTGGGACATCAGGTCGAGGTGGCCACACAGGTTCAACGGGTTCATATCGACAGAGTGGGTCATTCTATGAGTGTGGAGTCAGCAGTCATTTTGCCAGAGATTTACCCCAGCGAGGTACAACCTACTATGAGTGTGGGGTTAGTGGCCATTTTTCTAGAGATTGCCCCCAGCGGGGTATAGTTCAGCCAGTCGCTCTACCATGTCAGCCTATTCGCTCAGTTCAGCCACTGACTCAAGGAAGTGGTGGTCAGGGTAGAGGTGGTGCTCCACGTGGCAGAGCAGGTGGTAGGGATAGCGGTTGGGCAGGTGGAGGTCGTCGCCAGTTTTATGCCATCCTTGGGAGACCAGAGGCAGAGGCCTCGGATAACGTGATTACAGGTATGATTTATGTATGCCATCAGTCTGCTATGGCTTTATTTGATCCTAGATCCACTTGTTCATATGTATCTGCCTACTTTCTGCCTTGTTTGGGGTTAGCTAGTGAGCCATTATCTATTTCTATTTTTGTTTCGACCCCAGTAGGAGATTCTTTAGTAATGGATTGGATTGTGAGATCTTGCATGATATCTGTTGGTGATTTGGAGACTTGGGGTGACTTAATGATTCTTGATAAGTTAGATTTTGATGTGATACTGGGCATGGACTGGTTATCCCCTCACCGTGTGGTTTTGGATTGTTATGCCAAGACCATTACCATAGCCGTGCCTGGTGTATCCCCGGTTGTGTGGCAGGGTTATGTCAGCCATGCACCATCTGGGATCATCTCGTATCTTCGAGCTAGGAAGTTGATCTCTCACAAGTGTTTAGCTTATCTAGCATATGTCCGAGATGCTATCACTGACCCTTCGTCTATTGAGTCTGTTCCTTTGGTTAGTGACTTCCTAGATGTGTTTCCTACCGACCTGTCAGGACTTCCACCTGAGAGAGATGTTGATTTTGCCATTGAGTTAGAGATGGGCACCAGACCCATTTCTATCCCTCCTTACCGTATGGCTCCTGCTGAGTTGAGAGAGCTTAAGGAGCAGCTCCAGGACTTGTTAGCTAAGGGGTTCATTAGACCGAGTGTGTCTCCTTAGGGTGCTCCTGTTCTCTTAGTGAAGAAGAAGGATGGGTCGATACGTATGTGTATTGACTATCGATAGTTGAATAAGGTGACAGTGAAGAATAGGTATCTGATGCTGAGGATTGATGACTTGTTTGATCAGCTCTAGGGTTCAGCCATGTTTTCGAAGATTGATTTGAGGTCCGGCTACCATCAGTTGAGGATTAGTGCAGAGGACATCCCTAAGACACCATTCAGGACACGTTATGGCCACTATGAGTTCTTGTTGATGTCTTTTGGGTTGACTAATGCCTCTGCAGCCTTTATGGATTTGATGCATATGGTTCTTAGCCCGTACTTGGATATGTTCGCGATAGTCTTTATTGGTAACATTCTGATATACTCGAGGAGTAGGGACGAGCATGAGCAACACTTGAGGACTGTACTTCAGACTTTGAGAGATCATCGACATTATGCCAAGTTCTCAAAGTGTGAATTTTGGCTTGAGTCAGTTGCATTCCTAGGACACGTAGTGTCTAAAGATGGGATTAGAGTTGATCCGGGTAAGATTTATTTTGTTCGTGATTGGCCTAGACCTACTACTCCTACCGAGGTTCGCAGCTTTGTTGGTTTAGACGGGTACTACAGACAGTTCATTGAGGGATTTTCTTCCATAGCAGCACTCTTGACTATGCTGACTAGGAAAGATGTTCCATTTTAGTAGTCGGATCAGTGCGAGGATAGCTTCCAGAGGCTTAAGGCCTTATTGACTTCAACTCCAGTTTTGACTTTGTCGGTTGAGGGTCAGAGTTTATCCTTGTATTGTGATGCTTTAGGGGTTGGTCTTGGTTGTGTGTTGATACAGCAGGGTCGAGTGATAGCATATGCGTCGAGGTAGCTGAAGGTTCACGAGCACAACTACCCCACTCATGACTTAGAGTTGGCGGCAGTATTTTTCACGCTTAAGATCTAGAGGTACTATTCATATGGAGTTCATTGTCAGATATTCACCAACCACCATAGTCTTCAGTACATAACGAGTCAGTGAGAGTTGAACTCGAGGCAGCAGAGATGGATTGAGCTACTGAAGGACTATGATTTCACCATTCTATATCATTCGGGAAAGGCAAACGTGGTAGCGGATGCCTTGAGTCGGAAGGCGGTGAATATGGGCAGCCTAGCTTCACTTTCAGTTTCTGAGCGACCGTTGGTCTTGGACATCCAGTCCTTGGCTAACTGATTGGTTAGGCTTGACTTGTCGGATCCTAGTAGAGTTCTTGCCAGTGTGGAGGTTCATTCTACACTAGTTGATCAGATTCAGAGCCGACAGTTCGAGGACCAAAGTTTGTGTGACCTTCATGATCAGGTAGTTTGGGGTAAGGCCAGGTGGGATACTTTGGGTTCTGATCATATTCTGAGGTTTGATAGTCATCTTTGTGTTCCATGGGTTGGATATTTGATTTAGTTGATACTCCGTGAGGCATATTATTCTAGATACTCCATTTATCCTGGCGCGGTGAAGATGTATAGAGATTTGAGACAACTTTACTGGTGGTGCGGTATGAAGTGGGATGTAGCGGAGTTTGTATCTCGGTGCTTGAACTGTCAGCAGGTTAAGTTCGAGCACATGAGACCGAGTGGTTTGATGCAGCGACTTCCCATTACTGAGTGGAAGTGGGAAGGCATTATTATAGACTTCATTGTTGGTTTGCCTCGTACTTCTTGGGGTTTTGATTCCATTTGGGTGATTGTGGATCGGCTGACTAAGTCAGCCCACTTCTTGCCGGTTCAAATTTCCTACGATGCCGAGAGGTTAGATCAGATTTACCTTCGTGAGATTGTTCGGTTGTACGGGGTCCCAGCTTCTATTATTTTAGACTGCGGCATCAATTCACATCTCAGTTCTGGAGGGCTATTCAGTGAGATTTGGGTACAAAGGTTCATCTTAGTACTTCTTTCCACCCTCAGACAGATGGCCAGTCCGAGAGGACTATCCAGGTCCTGGAGGACATGCTTCGGGCTTGTGTTCTTGACTTTGGAAGTTCATGGGATCAATTTGTGCCATTGGCCGAGTTTGCTTATAATAACAGTTTTCATTCTAGCATTGGCATCGCACCTTTTGAGGCCTTGGATGGTAGGCATTGTAGATCGCCGATTGGTTGATTTGATGGTTTAGAGTCCAGACCGCAGGGTACAGATTTGCTTAGAGATTTTTTGGACTGAGTCTATTTGATTCAGGATAGACTTAGAGCGGCTCAGAGTAGGCAGAAGAGCTACGTTGATCGTAGACTTCATGCCTTGGAGTTCAGTGTTGGTGACTTAGTTTTCCTTTGAGTATCACCCGTGAAAGGCGTGATGAGATTTGGTCGGCGGGGCAAGCTCAGCCCTAGGTTCATTGGGCCGTTTGAGATTCTACAGAGGGTTGGTAGTGTTGCTTACATGTTAGCTTTGCCTCCGATGTTTTCAGCTGTGCACCCAGTTTTTCAACTTTTCCCAACTCCAAACACTTAAACACTCTCCCAAATTGCTCCTATACTAGTTCTAACCTTGGGGAAATTGTTGTTCATCATAAATCCGTGCTTCTTCGTCTCTTGGTAAGTCATCTTCCCCAACTTGCTTCCGTTTGGTTTTCTCTAAAATCCACCATTGTTGCTAAATTCCAAAAGCTTGAAGATTGTTGTAGTGGCTGCTTTATAGCTCTTGCATGTTCGTGGGTTTGGAGAATTATCCGTCTTGGCTTAAATTCTATCTTTGGAGTAAGTAATCCTTGCCAATTTCTGATTTTTCTTTCCGAAAATTCCATTGTTGGGTTCCTAGCTTTAGGGGTTGTTCTAGCTCGAATTTGTAGCCCAATTTCCTTGATTTTTTGGGCATGTACTCCCATGGTCTTGGGGATCATAATGTGAGTTTTCATTTTCGGTTTTGGGTTGCGAGGCTCACGTGCCCGCCGGTGACCCAAATTTCTACCCGGCTACAATAGTAGCATTATGGGTATCATTAGACTTGTTTTAATGTTTTATTTTTGAATTTGATAGTTTGATCCTCGTTCAGAGCTTCTCAGAGCAGCTCAGCCCTGGGTATCATCGTTTTTGCAGCTTGTCGTCATATGACAGGTAGTTTACGGTCTAAACTCCCTAGACTTAGCAAATATTGGATAAAACTGTACTAGCTGGCATCCTTGATGTGATGGGATTTGATGGCACTTTCGACGCTTAAAACAAAGGATTTTTAGGAGTTCTTGAGTACATTTTATTGGGTTTAATGTCGTTTGTTAGTTATGCAGGGAAAAAGTATGAAATAGATGGAACGACCAAAAGTTTGCAGTTTCCTGGGCAAAATACAAGCCACCACGGGCGTCACACTCACGACGGCCCATGGGGTAAGCCATTGGAACATGGCAGCAAGAGGTGCTAAGGCATTGAAGCCTGACGGCCCCCATGATGCCTGTGGTAGACGCGATGGGACGTCAGAAAGCCCGTCAAAACCGTCTAGGGAACCATGCAAGAAGTCAAGGAAGGGAGACGGGCGTACCCGATGCCCCATCAAAGTTGCCCATGGAATCCAGGCAGGAGAGCTGGAGAGGAGCCAAGTGCAGGCGACAAGATGGCCGACATGCATCGCAATCTCAACGGCCCATCACCTCTGCCCGTGAAATCTTGGCAAAGGCTTGGAATTAAAGACTTAATGATGGCCGACGGGCGTCGCAGTCTCGATGTCCCATCACTCCTGCCCATGAGATCGTGGCAGAGACATGCAAGTGAAGAATTAAAGATGGTTGACGGTCACCCACGACGCCCGTCACAACCACGATGGCCTGTGAGGCATCCCGTCGGCACTGCCGCGTCCAGTTTCTCCTAGTTTCATTAGGATTTGGTTTCGTTGTCTATAAATACTTCCCCTTAGGTTTTATTTTTGTCTTTACGTATTGTTTTGGAAGAATTACTACTTTATTGTTTTGGTGTTGACTTTAAACACAAGTTCTTGATTAGTTAAAGTGTTCTTGATATTTTCTTCAAGATTCCAGATTTCTTTGAAAAAAATTGTAAGTATCTACTGATGATTGCACAAACAACCATTAAGTGTCCACTTATGAACATGAGTAGCTAAATCCACAACTAGGGTTGTGGGAACCATGAAGGATTAACAAAGTAGGCAAAGTACTTAGTAATTCTAAGGCGATATTTATGCATGTATTGTTCTTCCCTTCGTAATGATTGCTTTCTAGCGGTGTACAATGTTAGAACTCGCCTTATCCTTACTTGTCAGACCAAGGAGGTAACGGATGGGAAAAGGGTTGTTCAACGACGGAGATTTGAGGCTACCAACCCTCATCTAATAGCTTGACCTTGTCCGGGAATAGCTAATCTGGGATCCAGGGTAAGGGTTAGTAGAGCATACACCCGCGGCTGGACTAAGGCGTGTGGTGAAATTCATCTAGCTTCCAGACCAAGGAGTTAGATGAATCCAACTTACCGATTCTGCATGCTAAGTATCAAACTAGTTTACCAAGTACAAAAGCCTTACTAAGTTATGATCTCATGGGGAACACTACCCTAGTCGCTCCTACTATTGATAACAACTGTTGAAATTGTCATCTGTTACTTGTTTACATTCTGGTTACTATTACTACTTGTTACTTTAAAATAAACCCTTTCGAGGGAAATAAATGACTAAAACGCGAGTGATAACGCCCAAACTACACCTCTAATTAAGAAGCGTAAGCGGTCGTAGTCAAATATAGAACCCAACAAAGGTTGGGGTCGAATCCCACAGAGAATATGGTGAAGATTAAGCCTTTAGTGAAGTATGTGACTGATGGTCAATAGTTTCCGGTAAATAAGGGGGGAGTTTTGTGATCAACGTGTAAACAAACAAATAATAAACGTGTGAGTTTTAATCAAGATGGGAGAACGAACTAGGAAAGTGTTTACCATGGCATTGGTAACAATGTCGATTCTAGGCTTAACCGGGTTCTTTCTATAAGCGCGTCACGATGCGATTGAATTAATTGTATAGTCTAAACGTTTCTCAACCAGATAGACGAATTTACTTTTCAATTCTCTCAAACTTGAAAAGGTGTGCTTTTAGCTTTCAATCCTAAACATCAAGTAGATTAATCTAGTTACAGCATTAATCATAAGACGAGAGTTGGTAATCTCGAATCCTCGTCGTTAATCAAGTTTCCCGGTTATAATCTCTTTACTCAAGCAAATTAAACCTAGGCATGTTCTAATGTTTGCAACCACTAGAAAATGTTAAATAATGTATGATTAACAACGTGACAACATATATAGTGAACCCGTCGCTACCCGGAATCTATCTTGCTACGTTTGCCATGGCTCCCACAACCCTAGTCGTGGGAGGTTTAGTTCCTCATGCTATTAAGAAAAGAGAAGAGAATAGTATTCATAATAAGGAGAAGAGATTCTTACAATATAATGAAAACCAATCTTCAATTATTTCAAGAACAAGAAAAACAAGATCCCAAGAACAATTCAAGAACACGATTTCAAGACAAAGAAACCGTGTTTCTTGCTCTCGAAGTTTCGCTCAAATCTCCTAAAACTATTGTAAAAAACGTGATTTGCCTCCGCATAAAATAAATCTAACATAGGGTATTTATAGGAGTCCAAGAAACACAATCTCAAACGCATTAGGAATCCAAGAAACCAAATCCCAAACGCATTAGGAATCCAAGAAACCAAATCCCAAACACGGTAGGAATCCTAATCGCGGGCTGCCTTGGTGCGTCCAAGAAACCAAATCCCAAACGCATTAGGAATCCAAGAAACCAAATCCCAAACACGGTAGGAATCCTAATCGCGGGCTGCCTTGGTGCGCTACTGCTTTGACGTGACGGTTTGGGTGACGGACCGTCACCACCTTGACGGCCCGTCACGGTGGACGTCACCACTAGGCAGTGGTGCTGCTCCATCTTGACGGCTTGGGCTTGACGATCCGTCACTCGCTTGACGGTCCGTCACTCGGACCGTCACTCTTATCCAGAACGTCTTTTTGCTCGTATTTCCTTCCGTTTCCATGTTTGTTCCTATTTCCTGAAAATACACCATAAACACATCAAAACGACGACGGTTGCTTGAAAACGTACGATTGTTCTTAGTTAAAAGGAGTCGAAAGTGCCGTAAAATGGAGGCACATCAACACCCTCAACTTAAAACGTTCGCTTGTCCTCAAGCAACATGACATAAAAAAAACAATACGACGACTCAACTAAAAAAACAAACTCGTGTCTATAGCAACTCATGGTCATTCAAACTCATCTTCAATTTTAAATCAAGCTCCCTTATAGCACATAAATGTATGAAACGCTAACTTGCAAGGATCCAAACATGTCATTCCGATATGATAGAATATTATGCATACACACGTGCAGCTATCCTAACAATCAATAGACAATACATACATCTTGGTGCCCTCACCACAAAGAAATGCCACACACAAGATTTGGGACTAGGTAAGCGCTCACACTCACAAACGATTTCACACAATGCACATGCGATACCATAGGCTTGCCCTTACTATTCTATTTCGGTTCTTCAGAAAGACGCTCAGGATCACTACAGGACTTGTTTTGGCTTGTAATGAGGCTTCAGGTGCATGTAGGATACATTTAGGGGTTAGTGACTAAGCCCTCCTTGGAACTACCGACGTCTTCTTACCACATAACTTTACTTTGTCCATCCTTATTCACCTTTTTATTTCCTTCTCTCTAGCTACAGTTGCGGCCTCTTTATTTTGACAATTCTTTTTGTTACTTTTCCGATCTTTTTCACTTCTTTTTATTTTTCTTTTCTTAGGCACACACCAGAATTTTCATTCTATTCACAACCAATCTTCTCCCTCCTCTTTTTCTTATCATTCACCTCTGTAGTAGCCACCCTCAACTTAGGCTGATTGCCTGTGTTGAGGTGCACAATGTCCATGGCAGGACCAGGGCCAAAACAGGGTTTACCTCTATAGTAGCCACCCTCAACTTAGGCTGATTGCCTGCGTTGAGGTGCACGATGTCCAAGGAAGGACCAGGGCCAAAATAGGGATTCAAAGTTAAACGGGGACGGTGACAGGTTATTGAAAGCATAAGGTCAATTATGGCTCAAACAGGGATCAAGGGATTATTTATATTTGGACGGTCTTTTAGGTTAAGTGGACTGCACGCAAAAAGGGTTTGTGATCCTTTCCTAAGCAACCAAACTTCGAACTTAACAAAATAGATCGGGCAAGTTCTAGATCCATGCACAGAGTAAGAATTTATAACAATAATCTCACACGCTCTTGGCACCAAGAAACTATATCGCTACCAACTATCAAACAACCGCTCGGCTTAAGCATACTCATTCTACTCATAATCACACAATGACATACAAGGATCCAGATAGTCAATCGTTTCATCATAAGTACAAACCCAGAAAATTTTTAAAAGGGGCACTACTTTGATAAGAAATCGCATGCTTTGCTGTAGACACTAAAAAAAAAAATTTAAAACAACAACCTAAACATGCCGGTTCTACTAGATAGCACACCGGAGGGAAAAGAAACACGGCAACAAAAACCCTCGGTGGTGACTCACAGGTTTCCCAACACCCTCAACTTAGACTCATGCATTGTCCCCAATGCATAGATATGAAAGCTAAAAACTGTGAGAGAAAGGAATACCTGTGATGTCGATTAGACTCAGATTCTGGAATGATGTTGGAGACCGCCAGGGTCTCCAAAGCATGAGAACTCGATGTCCTCATCATTCAGCATAATATCGTCCTACAGACCATTAGTATTCAGATTTTGTTGGGCCTGCAGTTCTGCAGCGAGCCTTGCTGCTTCTTGTTGTGCGGCCATATTCTGCCTTAACGTTCTAGCAAGCTCGGGGTCGTAAGGTACTGTTGATTCCCCCGAGTGCCGGGTACTTGGCATGCACAACTCGGTACCCTGTCAAAAACAAAAACAACAAATAAACGTAAAAGCAGGAAAGTATGACTAAGAGTCAAATAAACACACCGGACTTAACAAACAACCGTATTCCCCGGCAACGGCGCCACTTTATGATAACGCCCAAACTACACCTCTAATTAAGAAGCGTAAGCGGTCATAGTCAAATATAGAACCCAACAAAGGTTGGGGTCGAATCCCACAGAGAATATGGTGAAGATTAAGCCTTTAGTGAAGTATGTGACTGATGGTCAATAGTTTCCGGTAAATAAGGGGGAGTTTTGTGATCAACGTGTAAACAAACAAATAATAAACGTGTGAGTTTTAATCAAGATGGGAGAACGAACTAGGGAAGTGTTTACCATGGCATTGGTAACAATGTCGATTCTAGGCTTAACCGGGTTCTTTCTATATGCGCGTCACGATGCGATTGAATTAATTGTATCGTCTAAACATTTCTCAACCAGATAGACGAATTTACTTTTCAATTCTCTCGAACTTCAAAAGGTGTGCTTTTAGCTTTCAATCCTAAACATCAAGTAGATTAATCTAGTTACAGCATTAATCATAAGACGAGAGTTGGTAGTCTCGAATCCTCGTCGTTAATCAAGTTTCCCGGTTTTAATCTCTTTACTCAAGCAAATTAAACCTAGGCATGTTCTAATGTTTGCAACCACTAGAAAATGTTAAATAATGTATGATTAACAACGTGACAACATATATAGTGAACCCGTCGCTACCCGGAATCTATCTTGCTACGTTTGCTATGGCTCCCACAACCCTAGTCGTGGGAGGTTTAGTTCCTCATGCTATTAAGAAAAGAGAAGAGAATAGTATTCATAATAAGGAGAAGAGATTCTTACAATATAATGAAAACCAATCTTCAATTATTTCAAGAACAAGAAAAACAAGATCCCAAGAACAATTCAAGAACACGATTTCAAGACAAAGAAACCGTGTTTCTTGCTCTCGAAGTTTCGCTCAAATCTCCTAAAACTATTGTAAAAAACGTGATTTGCCTCCGCATAAAATAAACCTAACATAGGGTATTTATAGGAGTCCAAGAAACACAATCCCAAACGCATTAGGAATCCAATAAACCAAATCCCAAACGCATTAGGAATCCAAGAAACCAAATCCCAAACACGGTAGGAATCCTAATCGCGAGCTGCCTTGGTGCGTCCAAGAAACCAAATCCCAAACGCATTAGGAATCCAAGAAACCAAATCCCAAACACGGTAGGAATCCTAATCGCGGGCTGCCTTGGTGCGCTACTGCTTTGACGTGACGGTTTGGGTGACGGACCGTCACCACCTTGATGGCCCGTCACGGTGGCCGTCACCACTAGGCAGTGGTGCTGCCCCATCTTGACGGCTTGGTCTTGACGGTCCATCACTCACTTAACGGTCCGTCACTCGGACCGTCACTCTTATCCAGAACGTCTTTTTGCTCGTATTTCCTTCTGTTTCCATGTTTGTTCCTATTTCCTGAAAATACACCATAAACACATCAAAAACGACAACGGTTGCTTGAAAACGTACGATTGTTCTTAGTTAAAAGGAGTCAAAAGTGCCGTAAAATGGCGGCACATCAGCGAGTAAACATTAATTGACCATAGTCCTACCATATTCCCTGTGGGATCGACCCCAACCTTTGTTGGGTTCTATATTTGATCAGTGACCGCTTACGCTTCTAAAAGGAGGTGTAATTTGGGCGTATCAAATCTTTGCGCCATTGTCGGGGAATACGGTATAGGATTAAGAAAGATTGTGTTTATCTCACTATTGGTCCTTATTTCCTGATTTTACTTTTTTTTTGTTTTTGTTTTGATCTACAGGTTGCACGCTTGTGCATGCGCAGTAAAAGGAGTCAAGGCAATCCCCGGTTCAAATCTGGATTGGGGTTGGTAGATCATAGGACTTCAAATCCTCGTTCCAATCTGGATTGGGAATGGCCGGGACAGTGCACTGAGGACGATGTGGAATAAATTGATCCCATACGATCCTGAGCTCTCCAAAACCTTAAGAAACATGGCTAAAGAGGGAGAGCACGAGACGCAGGAATAGATCACAGCCCGGTTGCTGGCCGAGGAAGAGCAACAGAAAAAGGAAGGAGAAGATGCGCTTGCCGCTGAGGATGCTGCAATTGCAGTAGACCTGGCAGCTCGAAATGCGGCGGCTGATCAAATAAGAAAGGCTCGACAATATGCTGCTCGTCAACCTGCACTAAAATCCCAAGCAACAGCTGATGGGGCAGCCCACCAAAATTTGCCTAGAGGACCAATCGCGCCAAGACAAAATAGGGGTATGCACCAGCCCAGGCAAGCCCCTCGCTACTATGATTATGATGATTATGATAAGGAAGAGGAACTAGGCATTGTTGGACCTATAGTTTTGCCACCATTGATTGAGGGGGCGAAATTTGACATCACCAGCACCATGATCCAGTTAATAAATAATAAAGGACTGTATGCTGGAAAACCTACAGAAGATGCAAATTGTCATGTGCAGAATTTTACTCAGATTTGTAAGGCGTATAGTATGCCAGGAGTGGGGCAAGATTCTATTAGACTAAGGTTGTTTCCATTATCATTGATCGATGAGGCAACTGTTTGGCTCTCAGAACTGCCCGATAATTCTATATACACATGGCACGAGTTAAAGACCCAGTTCTTGGAGCGATTCTTTCCTCCATCAAGGATGTTGCAATTGAAACAGGAGATCTATAATTTCAAGCAGCTACCTGCAGAGGCGTTATATGAGACTTGGCTAAGAAGAATTTGAAGTAAGTTCTGAGACACGGAATCCCTTCAAGGCATCTGATGGAAATTTTTTACAAAGTACTGAACGCCAACACCTAAGCAGTAGTTGTAACTAGTGGGGCATTCATGGACAACTCGTATGATGAAGCTTCGGAGATGGTTGATCGGGTTACCAAGACCAACAGAGCATGGCACACCAGAGAGTCAGAGACCCCAGCAGGTACATACGCAGTTGGTAAGTCCTTGGATCTAAATAAATGGCAAGACCTCAAACAGGAAGTTGCCGAGATGAACACGACATTTGGGTTACTGGCAAAGAGATTCCTGGCTGAGGGAGTAGAGAAGGTAAAATCCATCGGTTCACAAGGTAAAGCACCTAGGCCAGACGATTACTTATCCGAAGAGGAGGTTAGTTATGTAAATGATCAAGGGGCAGGTTTTCGAGCCTCTGGCCAAGGAAATCAAGGTCAGAACAGAGACTGAGATGATTACTACAATCGGTCCGATTACAGAGATGGTGACTGGCAGAAAAAGAATGGGTACAAGAATGATAGAAATGGTCTTAATATCCCGCCTGGAAATCACGAAGAGCGGCCTGGACAACCTACCATGAGGGAGTTGCTCAACAAAGTGTTTGAAAAGGTTGACTCCACGGATGCAAGCATGAAGGAGATAAAATCAGACCTTTTAAATATCAGTCTGAGAGTGGATTCCCATGTTGTCTCCATAAAGCAGCTTAAGACGCAGATGTTCCAGAATTCCACTAGGATGAATCTGAGTTAAAAGGGTACTCTCCCTAGTGATACCATTCAGAACCCGAAGAACGATCGACAGGTTATGGCAGTGACTACTCAAAGTGGAAAGCAGACCATTGATCCTCCCATGCCTAAAATTATTGATGAGACCGCCAAAGTTGAAAAGGATGATGCTGAGATTCCAGTCGAGTCTGAAGGAATAGATGGTGGGGAGGAGAAAATTGAGAGAAAGTCTTCCGAGTTGAAAGCAAAGAGCAAGGAGATTTTACCAGTTCTAAAACCCATGTCTTGCCTCCTCCTCCGTATCCCCAGAGATTGAAGAAAAAGTTTGAGGATGAAAAATTTCACAAGTTCATCTCTATGTTGAAGCAACCGTCAGTAAATATTCCTTTGGCAGAAGCACTGGAGCAGATGCCTGGATATTCCAAATTCACGAAGGATCTGGTAACTAAGAAGAGGACGGTTAGCTTTGAGCCAGCCAACAATCTGCACCACTGTAGTGCAATAGCATCCCGTTCCATGGTGCAGAAGAAAGAAGATCCTGGAGCATTCACAAATCCTTGCACTATTGGAGCTTTCTACTTCGCCAAAGCATTGTGTGATTTGGGTGCTAGTATAAATCTTATGTTGCTAGCAGTGCATAATCAGTTGGGCTTGGGAGCCTCCACTCTGACTACAATGCGGCTCCTCATGGTAGATCGTACGGTGAAGAGACCTGTGGGGATCCTTAATGATGTATTGGTGAAGGTTGACACTTTTATCTTTCCTACAGACTTTGTGATTTTGGATTGCGAGGTTGAGTTTGAGGTGCCCATTATCTTGGGGCGCCCATTCCTGGCTAATGGATGTGCTTTGGTTGATTTGGAAACTGGGCAGATGAAATTTAGGATAAATGATGAGGAGGTGACATTCTATTTCTGCAAATCTATGAAGCATCATGATGACATGCGAGTGGTGTCAGTTATTGATGTTGTTGATAAGGATCAGATTGGCGTACCTATTGAGGAGAGATTGGAGTCAAAGCCCTTGCTACCGTGATTATGAACTTTGAAGGTGATGACATTGAGGAGTACGAAGAAATGATAGCAGCACTCACAGGGTTGGGATCTTACAGTTATGCACCAAAGAAGCTCAACTTGGACTTGAAAAATAGGCAAACACCGCCTGCCCGGCCGTCTATTGAGGAGCCTCTAGTCTTGGAGCTCAAAATGTTTCCAGCTCATCTTTGGTACGTATTCCTTAGGAGCTAATGAGACTTTTCCAGTGATCATTGCTGCAGATTTAAGTGAAGGGCAAGTTGAAGCTCTGGTTTCTGTCTTGAGGAAATTTAAAAGATCTATTAGTTGGACCATCGCTGACATCATCGGGATTCCTCCTGGAATTTGTACACATAAAATTCAGCTCGAACCAGATTGTATTCCAAGTATTGAGCACCAGCGTAGGTTAAACCAGCCTATGCAAGAGGTTGTCAAGAAGGAGATCATTAAGTGGCTGGATGCAGGTGTGGCTTATCATATTTCCGATAGCAAGTGGGTGAGCCTGGTTCAATGTGTGCCCAAGAAGGGAGGGATTACTGTAGTCCCAAATGCAAAGAATGAACTGATTACGATGAGGCCAGTCACAGGTTGGTGCATATGCATAGACTATAGGAAGATGAATGCATGGACTGAGAAGGACCATTTTCCGATGTCATTCATGGATCAAATGTTAGACCGTCTTGCTGGTAGAGGATGGTATTGTTTCCTTGATGGTTATTCAGGATACAATCAGATCTTGATTTCTCCTAAAGACCAAGAGAAAACCATTTTCACCTATCCATATGGGATGTTCGCTTTCAAAAGGATGACATTTGTTTTGTACAATGTGCCAGCTACATTTCAGCGTTGCATGATGTCCATTTTCTCAGACATGGTGGAGGACACTATTGAGGTATTTATGGATGACTTTTTGATGGTAGGTGACTCTTTTGAAGATTGTTTAGACCATCTAAGTTGTGTGCTGAAACGATGTGAAGAGTGCAACCTAGTGCTGAACTGGGAAAAGTGTCACTTCATGGTAAAAGAGGGCATAGTGCTTGGTCACCGTATTTCTAAGAAGGGTATAGAGGTTGATAAAGCGAAGATTAAGGTGATTGAAAAATTGCCTCCACCAGTCTCTGTGAAAGGAATTCGGAGCTTTTGGGGCACGCGGGTTTTTACAAGAGATTTATCAAGGACTTTTCCAAGATTGCTAATCCGTTGTGCAAGCAATTGGAGAAAGAGGTAAAGTTTGTATTCGATGATGCATGTTGGAAAGCATTCGAATGCCTTAAAAAAATATTGGTCTCAGCTCCTATCATTATTTCTCCCGATTGGTCTCAACCTTTTGAGGTTATGTGCGATGCTAATGGGGTGGAGCTAGGAGCAGTCCTAGGCCAAAGGCGCGAAAATATTCTTCATCCTATATACTATGCTAGAAAAGCACTTAATCCGGCTCAAAAGAACTATACTATCACTGAACAGGAGCTACTTGTTGTGGTTTTTATGTTTGAGAAGTTTAGATCTTATTTTCTTGGCACCAAGGTGGTGGTACACACTGACCATGCAGCCCTTCGTTATCTTATGCCGAAGAAGGATGCTAAACCAAGGTTGATTAGATGGGTGTTGCTGTTACAAGAATTTGATTTTGAGGTCAAGGACCGAAAGGGTACAGAGAATCAGGTAGCAGACCATTTGTCTAGGCTGGAAGAAGAGGCAATGCTGAAGCTAAATGATGAGCAAGAAATATATGACTGGTTTCCTGATGAACAAGTGTTAGCCGCTTCTCAAGATTTGATCCCATGGTTTGCCAACATTGCTAACTATTTGGCAACTGATTTAGTGCCTGATGATATGTCTGTCCACCAAAGAAGGAAGTTCATGTTCGATGTGAAGAAGTACTTTTGGGAAGAGCCATTCTTGTTCTGTGTGTGTGCTGATCCAATGATCCGTAGATGTGTGCCTGAAGATGAGATGATGGAGATACTAGAAGCTTGCCATTCATCCCATGTTGGGAGTCATCATAGTGGTATCCAAACTGCACACAAGATTCTACAATGCGGCTACTAATAGCCGACTATTCACAAAGACGCCCATGAGTTTGCGAAGCCTTACAGTAGATGTCAAAGGGAAGGAGGCATATTAAGGAGGCATGAGCTTCCTCTTAACCCTATCCTTGTGATTGAGCTGTTCGACGTTTGGGGTATAGACTTCATGGGTCCTTTTGTTCTGTCCAATGGAAACTGGTATATATTGGTGGTTATGGACTATGTGTCTAAATGGGTGGAAGTGGTTGCGCTTCCCAGTAATAAAGGCAAGTGTGTCATGACATTCTTGAAAAAGAATATTTTTTCCAGGTTTGGTAAGCCAAGAGCAGTTATTAGTGATGGGGGCTCTCACTTTTGCAACAAGCTGTTTTGAGCTTTGCTTGAGAAATATGGAGTTAAACACAGGGTTGCAACCCCGTATAATCCTCAGACAAGTGGGCAAGTGGAAGTCTCCAACAAAGAGATCAAATCAATCCTGTCTAAGAATATAAATGCAAATAGAAAGGATTAGTCGCGGAGGTTAGATGATGCTTTGTGGGCATACCGAACTGTATTCAAGACCCCAATAGGCATGTCACCATATTAGCTTATGTTTGGTAAAGCATTCCATCTTCTGGTCGAGCTAGAGCATAAGGCCATGTGGGCATTGAAGAAGCTGAACTTAGACTGGTTTGAGGCATCGTTGCAGCGGCTAGGGCAGTTAAATGAATTGGATGAGTTCTGGCTGAATGCATATGAGAGTTCAGCACTGTATAAAGAGAGGATGAAATCGTATCATGACCGGAAGATAGAAAAGAGAAATTTCCAGCCGGGTGACTTGGTCCTGCTCTTTAATTCTAGACTTCGCTTGTTTCCTGGCAAGTTGAAGTCCAAGTGGATTGGGCCATTCAAGGTGGTGCAAGTATTTCCTCATGGAGCTGTCGAACTTGAAAACCATGAAGGAAAAACGTATAAGGCAAACGGGCAGCGGATCAAAGCTTATTTCGGCACAGCTGAGGAGCTGAAGACAATTGAGGCCTGGAGCCTTGATGAGTTCATACCACCCATGGAGCTTGATGAAGTCTGAGTAATCAAGCAACCTGCGTCGTGCCATGATGTTAAATCAGACGCTGCATGGGAGGCAACCTATGGACTTGTATTTTGTTTTATTTGATTTAGTTCTAGTGGTTGTAAAGTGTTTTGGTGAAATCTGAGTAGCCAAAACACTTGCGTCGTGCCGTGATGTTAAATCAAGCGCTGCATGGGAGTCAACCCATGGACTAATGTGTGTTGGTTTTTGAAGAAGGAAGGGAGACAAAGAACAAGTGCTAAAACTGCAGGCAAAAAGGGATCCCACGGGCTCTTTGACGGACCATCGCAAGTGCCACGCCCATGGTTTTGGGGACATCCAGCCTATGAAAAATGTTAAGTATGGAGAATAAGGGCTCTGCCATATTTCCACGTCTCACATGACAGGCCATCGTGGCTCCGACGGGCGTGGGAATGAGAGTGAAGCCCCTCACAAAGGCAAGAAGATTTGCTAAGTGTAGAAGTATGGGGGTCTGCCTCATTTCCATGTCCCACATGATGGGCAATCGCGGCTTTGAAGGGTGTGGGAATGGGCGTGAAGCCCTAACAGAGATGGGTGAATTTTCTAAGTATGGAAGCATGAGGCCCTGCCTCATTTCCACGTCCCACATGATGGGCCATCGCGGCTCCGACGGGCGTGGGAATGGGCGTGGTTCAGCCTTCCAAGTAAGTACACTGTGACAGGCCATCGCTCATCAGACGGGCGTCGCGTAGCCCATCGTCTGTGTTGGTCAAGGGAAGGTCAACAAATTTTTTATTTATTTCTTTCAACCCTGACCCGACCCGACCCAAAACTCTTTCCCTTACTCCCCCGCGTCTAATAACGATTGACCTCATTCAATTGAGGTCAATCCCATTACAAACTCCCTCTTGCTCTTCTCCCCGACTCTTCTTCCCTACCAAATCAAATCCTTAATCCCACTCCCCATGATTCACTACCCTCGATTCCTATAAGCCCTCCGCAAATCACAAACAAATCATCACTAGGAAGTCGAGTCTCAAGAGGTTTTGATAAGTAAAGAAGTAAGAAATTCCTTCTCTCAATCTGTCAATCCTACTTGAAGCTTGTAATTGATGCCTATGGGTTTTTAAGTGTTGCGAGTTCATCCATATTGTTTTTAAAACCAAACCCTAGTTGTAAAAATATTGCTTAGTGATTGGATGTGTACATGAAAATACATTAGTTAGAAATTAGGGTTTTGTAGTGTGTTGATAGAAGAGACTTGAGTGGTTAGTACTTGGTTGTCGTGTAGATAATAAGAAAATGAGTACGTGTGAAAGAACAAGGGAGAGAGAGAGCTTTTTGGTACTAATTGGATCCCACGGGCCAGCATACGGGACGTCTGAGGCACGACGGGCGTCGGTCAGGGCTTGAAACTGACCCAAAAACATGAAAAGGTTTTTGTCCAGATCTGACGCCCAACCCGATGGGACATGGACCTCCCATGCCTGTGGCAGGAGCCCGTGGGAGGACAACTATCCTTAAAAAGCCCACTGGTTCATTACGATGCCCTGCCCCACGGGATATTTGTCCCTCCCACGCCCGTGGCACAGGGTTGTGGGAGGGAGAAGTCCTCTGTAAACTCCACTGGATGATTCTGACGCCCGGAGCCACGGGATGTCTTTTCTGTAAATTTCTCTAAGTGTAGAAAAAAAAATTGCGCTTGTACTTTGGTCTCGATTGCTAACATTGGTTACATGCAGGTACTACATGGCACCAAAGACACCTCTACGATGGGGGGGGGCGGAAAGCTAAGAATTCCTCCAACCCGTCTCGGCTAAAGAATCAACCCACTGAATCTGAAGCCGAAATGAGTGACTCAGACAACACTTTTGTCCGAAACACCAGGAGGAAGCTAGTTATGTCTCCCTCCCAGTCTGAAGAGGAGGGGGAAATGCATCTACTGAAAAACAAGGATCATCTTCAGGCTCATCTGAGACTAGTGCAGAGAGCGACCATGCCAATACCAGGAAAGAATTGACTACCCAAGTCTCAAGTAGAACAGGAAATGAGTTGGGAGATGAGGATGGTTCTGGGTCGGAGCACAGTGAGGCAAGATAAGAAGAGGGTAATGTTGATTCCGACATGGAAACTACTACCCCAGAAAAAAAGACTCCCTCACTGACTCTGTCTAGCGCTGGTGCAGCACTGGGACTTGCTAGAGAGACAGTCAGATGAGGGGTTGAGGGGGCGAAGAAAATATTTGACAACGGCCTTGAAGTCACAGCAAGGGGTAATCTGCGAAGGCCTATCGCTGAAGAGTGGAGAATAGATCCTTTCAAATTAAAGAATTTCCCCAAGATGGACGCGTATTTTTGGCATTATAGTTTGGGTTGGACTAGCAAGCCCCTCTCAGATTTTTAGCCAACTCTTGTAAGAGAGTTCTATGCAAATTATCAAGTCATCCAGGAAGGGTTGTGCAAAAAGAGCCAGAAAATTGCAGACTTGCCTGCTCTTGAGAGCATCTCAGTAAGAGGTGTCCCAATCAACATACTAACCGAGACCATCAACGGATTTCTCTTTGGGCCAAAGTATGTAGCACCCTCAGAAACCATCGATCATGACTACCGGGTGAAAAATGAGGATAAGCGAACAAAGTGGTTGGCCAAGCGCCTGACTACAACTGGGACACCAAAGTGGCTCAGCCAAGACAAGCCACAGATCCAGAAATCATATCTATCTATTGAGGCAAAGTTCTGGTGGGCACTAGTACGACTCTGGCTCATGCCAATGGGTGCCAGTAATCAGCTTACTCTGGAAAGGGCCATCCTAGTGGCTGCTCTGATGTCCAAATACAACCTCAATTTTGGGAAAAATCATCGCAGAGGAGATCCGGGACAGAGTTACCAAAATCGGTTCTTGTTATCCTTTACCATGCCTAATCACTGAGTTGTGTGAAGAAGCACAGGTCCCAAAGTTTGCAGGGGTCGATAGGGCTGAAAGAGCTACAAGGACACACCATCCGGAGTGGTCCAAAGATGATACACGAGTGTTGGGGTTGAGCGGTACTTCCGAGCCATTGGCTCTTACACTTGAGGCACATGTCCCAACACCAGAGGGGACAACGTCCCCTATGCCTAGGCCCACCCACAAGGCAGCCAGTCCGAGCACACCACCGCTGGCCCGTCCACTATTGCAGCTGGTCCATCCATTTTTGCAGCACCTTAAGTGGAGGATCGAGAATCTATCTTTGCCTTTCATCCAGCAAATTTTGCCAATACGGTCCAAAGGACCATTGAGCTAAAAGCACAAATGAAGGCATTTGTAGAACAGTTCCAGCCAATTGTAAATGCTTCAATCCAAAGGGCCATAGCACCATTTCTAAAAGTAAATGCCCGAATTGATGTGTTGGAGGATAGGGTGGACGAGAGACTAAAAAATATGGGTGCGGTGGAGCTTACAGAATTGAAAAAAGAGATTGCCGAGCTTAAGGTCGATGTCGAGCAGTTGAAAAAAAAACCACCCTCTCAGGCTAAGGCTCTAGTATTCTTGCCACGGATCACGCCGTAGCCTACGCTCAATCTATGGGACTTGTGGATCCCGACCTCCAAATGGCGAACTTGAACACAGCAGCAACAAAGGAGGAAGAAAAAAAAGTTGAACTACCTCCTGACCCCTCTGAGCGCAAAAAGAAGAGGAATAGCAAAGACAAGCAGGTTCAAGCTGATGATGCTCCTCTTAGACCAAAATCCCAAAAAAAGAAAGAGGAGAGAGCTTCAAAGAAAGCTCGAAGAGAGCTGGATAAAGCAACAAAAAAATCTCTCGTTATGCATCAGATTGAGGTTGATGGCACTGGGATGGGTGGTTCTGTGAGTGGTGTTGTTGCACCGATAGAAGAAACTTCTTTAGACCCTATTGTAGGAGTTGGTGACATTAACGTTGCCCGGGTAGATGATAGTGCAATCGAGAGGACTGCAGATGCAGTCTCTGTTGTTGAGATAGATATCTACAAGCACTGAGTTAAAGGGCCCGACTTCTGCTACACCCGATGATGGCTCTTAGGCACCACAGGTATGCCTAGTATCCCTTGCTTATCATTTTTTCGTACATTGGGGACAATGCACCACTTTTTAGAGGGGGTGGGGGCAGCTGTGGTCATCTGGTGTATTTTTGTAGAGCATTTTGGCGAAGTCTGAGTATCCAAAGCACTCGCGTTGGGTCGCGATGTTAAATCAAGCGTTGCATGGGAGGCAACCCATGAGGGTACTCACAAGGTACCCGAATCCTTGGGGTTTTCTTGCCTGCATTCTTTCCCTAAGAATTTTTAATTTCTGTCAAATCGGCATGTTTAGTATAGGACGTGTGTTCGTAGAAGTGAATAAGAAACTAATTGCAACCATGATCTTATTTTTGAAATAAAGTTTGATGAAATGGAGACCCCTCCAAATTTTTATGCAATAAAGTGTTAGAACCGACTTAGGTGGATCTATAAATGACAACATGCATATAAATGAGACAAGTAGCTTAAGCTAAAGCATGAACCGGTAGTTAGCTAATTTGTAGCCTTAACTCTGTGCCATGTGTGAAGTGAGGTGCTTAGTGTCTGTTCTTGCTGTACTGTGCAATCTAGAACTTGCCTGGTTAGTCGTGCTTAGGTTGTAGAATGGTTTAGTTGGGACATGATCTCTTTTTGAATTAGCCCACTTCAGCCAAAATGACCTACCAAAATGCAAAAGAATCCCTTTGATCCCTAACTTTGAGCTAAAAGTAAACCTTTCTGTTGTTAGCCTTTTCACCTTCCCTGTTTTCTATAAATCTCTAGTTTGGCCCTGGTCCCTCCTTGGACATCGTGCACCTCAACTTAGGCTAAAAGCCTAAGTTGAGGGTGGTTACCATAGGGGTAAGTAGGAAGTGTTGGGTATGAAACGAATGGGTAGTCAATAGAAAGAAGGAAACCGGGTGTGGTTTGTGTGCAAGAATAAAAATGAAAGAAAAAAAAAGTAAAGGAAAAAAAAGAGTGCAAAATAAATACAATGGAAACCACACCCGAAGCTTGACAAAAGTAAGTAAAGGTTGAAAGAAAGGAGAATAAGGGAGGAAACCGGTAAGAACTGAAAAAGTGGAGAAGATAAAGAAGTAATTGTAGTCTCAAGGAGGGCATAGTCACTATTTACCCAAATATATCATTCCCATCCCTAAGCCTACATTACAAGCCTAGCAAAGTCCTATAGTGATCCTAACCAAACCGTTTGAAAGCCGAAGCATAGAAAATAAGGGCAAGCCTATGGTATCATGCATGTACAGCTTGAACTTCTTTGTGGGAGTGAGTGGTTTCCCAGTCCCTGAGTGTTAAATTGATATCTTGTGTAATTTGGGACTTTTTTGTTGTGAGGGCACTAGAGTAGCCTGGATTGCTAATTACCTGGTTTGAATGTCTGCTGTGTATGCCAGCTTACTCATGAATATCGTGTTGTCACTCATGGATCCGTCTTGTGTTGTTTTGATAATTTGATAAAGTGCACTGGTTTTTGAGCTGTCAAAGAGTGGGTACTATCTTGAAAAGTAAAAGTTTAATGAATCAGGTTGCCATTGTAGTTTCTGGGTTTTTTCTACTTAAGCGTCGTTTGGTTTTATTTTTGTTTGGTGCTTGGGGATAAGCAAATATTCTAAGTTGAGGGTGTTGATGTGAAGGAATTTGATGGCACTTTCGACACTTAAAACAAAGGATTTTTGGGAGTTCTTGAGTACATTTTGTTGGGTTTAATGTCGTTTGTTAGTTATGCAGGAAAAAAGTATGAAATAGATTGAACGACCAAAAGTTTGCAATTTCCTGGGCAAAAGACAATACACCACGGGCGTCACACTCACAACGGCCCATGGGGCAAGCCGTTGGAATAGGGAAGCAAGAGGTGCTAAGGCATTGAAGCCTGGTGGTTCCCATGACGCCCGTGGTAGACGCGATGGGACGTCGCAAAGCCCGGCAAAACCGTCCAGGGAAGTATGCAAGAAGTCAACGAAGGGAGACGGGAATCTCTGACGCCCGTGACAACCATGATGCTTCATCAAAGTTGCTCATGGAAACCAGGCAGGAGAGGTGGAGAGGATCCAAGTGCATGCTACGAGATGGCCGATGGGCGTCGCAATCTCGACGGGCCGTCACCTCTGCCCGTGAAATCTTGGCAGAGGCTTGGAATTAAAGACTTAATGATGGCCGACGGGCATCGCAGTCTCAACGTCCCTTCACTCCCGCCCGTGAGATCGTGGCAGAGACATGCAAGTGAAGAATTAAAGATGGTCGACGGACACCCACGACGCCCGTCGCAACCACGACGGCCCGTAAGGTGTCCCGTCGGCACTGCCGCATCCAGCTTCTCCTAGTTTCATTAGGATTTGGTTTTTTTGTCTATAAATACTTTTCCTTAGGTTTTATTTTCGTCGTTACGTATTTTTTAAGAAGAATTACTACTTTATTGTTTTGGTGTTGACTTTAAACACAAGTTCTTGATTAGTTAAAGTGTTCTTGATATTTTCTTCAAGATTCCGGATTTCTTTGCGAAAAATTGTAAGTATCTACTGATGATTGCACAAACAACCATTAAGTGTCCACTTATGAACATGAGTAGCTAAATCCACAACTAGGGTTGTGGGAACCATGAAGGATTAACAAAGTAGGCAAAGTACTTAGTAATTCTAGGGAGATATTTATGCATGTATTGTTCTTTCCCATTGTAATGATTGCTTTCTAGCGGTGTACAATGTTAGAACTTGCCTTATCCTTACTTGTCGGACCAAGGAGGTAACGAATGGGAAAAGGGTTGTTCAACGACTGAGATTTGAGGCTGTTGACACCCAATTTTGGCCCTCCTTTTTCCCATAATTAATTTTTATATGCTTCTTAGTCCCGAGGATTTTTCCAAAATAATTTTCTTATTTTATATTAATTTTTATAAATTTTGGCACCAATAATCATTTTTTAAAATGATTTCTTTTACTTTTTATAATAATAATTACTAATAATATTGTATCTTATAAAATCACCCCAAAAATATTTTATAATTTATTCTTTTTAACAAGATATTGGTATAGTAACTTTTATTTCAAAATGAAATTTTGTCGTATCGCTATAGTATTTCTTAAATACAGTTCTATCAATTGAGGATTGCGATTACGCGTATCAAAATTATATCTTAGTCAACTATATACGTATTGGAAAATTAATTAGGATAAAAGAAGCATCGTTAAATTAATTAAGTGGAAAAACGATTAGGGAAAGTTGAATTTTACTACAAAGCTAATTCATTTACTTATTTGGGCCAAATTCTTTTTTTTTTCTTTCAGCCAAAACCGGCCCAAAACTCCCTAACCCACTACCCAATTCGCCCGACCCGGCCCAAATCCCCCACCAGCCTAATTACTAATCCCTTCTCTCTCCCCTCATCGTCCACTTTCAACAAAAAAAAACAAACAGACCCCCCCACCTTCAGTCAACCGACAGACCACCCCCCCCCCAAACCCTGTTCTCTCGTCGCCTCACCGCCAAGACCCGCCGGATTTCGCTTCGTACCGGCAGGCAAACGGTGACAACACCCTCTCCCGTCACCTCACGTTGTCCCTTCCCCTTTTTCGGAGATGTTTTACAACCTTGAAAAGGTCGCCCGCCGCTAGACCACCGGATAATGGCAAAATCCGGTGGTCTTCACCCTTCTCTCCTCCACCTTTATAGCCATCCTCTCACCCTTTTTGTCATCTCAAAAATCAGAGCTAAAAGCTCCCCCCACCGCCGGCTGCAGACCTCAGAAAAGAGGAGACCCAGCCGTTGCCCGACGAACACGAGCTTAGTCCGACGGGTCCGAGCTCTACACCTCCGACCCGTCACCTTCTCTTTCAAATCAGCCTGAAAAAGGTAGGCATCTTTCCTTCTCCGATTTCATCATTTCCTTTGCAACTTGGCTTCCCAAGAATTCAAATTTTTGAATTCTTGGAAAGAGCCGTTTGAGCCTTCAAACTTTGGCTATAAAAGGGACTTTTGGTTTTTCATTTTAGGACATCCACGGAATTAATCACCAAAAAAGGATCCAAAAAGAAAGCATCATCAGAAAAAATCATCACAAACAGCTCACACCAAATTGTTCTCTGATTGTTCACTGTTGATTGGCTCATACTCATTGCTGGCCTTGCCCTTTTTGTTTCGCTTTCTCTATTCGGATAACCGGAGTCGGAGTCGGAGTAGCTAGTTTGAAACTCAACACTTGACGGCCTCAATCGCTGCCCAACACAAGGTAAATCCTATCCCGTCTTAATTATGTTGCGCTTAGATTTTGTTAATCGTTTACTATGTGGTTACTCGGGATGTTAGTTGGTTGATTTTAGGCGTTAAAGATGTGAAACAAAAATCAGTTTCTGATCGTTTGGTTTAGCTTATGTGATTGTGAAGTGTTACAACTCAAGACTTGGCTCAAATGTTCTAAATGGTGTTGGTTGTTTGGTCCGAATTATCGTGATAAAAATTTGAAGTAAAGTAGTGGTCGGGTTGTTCGGTTGTATTTATAGTCGATGGTGTATTGGAAGAATATTTATAACCTTGAATTAGCGTGAAATGAACCTCAAGAGGCTTCGAGTTTTCCGGGTATATACAGCTGAATGTTTAAGGACATTGTTGTGATCATGTGATGACTATAAAGTTAGTCGATTAAATCATTAACTTAGCCTCGATCTTTGTATTATGTTCGTTATCATTTTCTTTGGTTTGTTGGTTGATTTTCGTTTGAGTTTGTAGAGCATGTAGTTATCTCGCCTTGCCTTGTTCATAACTACGTAAGGACTGCCTTTAGCATGTAAAATTATATGAGTTTGGTTTGTTGTTTTCGGATTACTAATGGTTTTGTTTCATTCTTGTGAAAGTTTTAAAGAACCTTTACTATCAGCCGTTTAAATAACTACGGAAGTAGGTATCAACGGTTTTACTTCATTTTGCCTATTCTTGTTTGAAGCTTTCAAAAAATAGTTCCAAGGACTTGCTTTTTCTCGTAATATGATAGGAATCGAACTTAGGAATGAATCATTTTGTTCTAACATTGTACATGGCTACCTTTGTTGCATAACTAGAGATTAGGATCAATGTTTACTCTTCATAAAGTTGAGTTTTCTTGTTGCTTTCCTTTACGGATTGAGTGTAAGAGTATGTAATCATCCCGTCTTGTTTTAATCACAATTAGGGGGCTGATTTTGTTTAAATCGGAAAAGGTATATGTATGCTATGTTTGAGTTTCTTGAAGTTTAAATTCTTAAGGTAAAAGTTTCAATAGGTTTGTCATTTTTTTTAGTCCCGAAAACGTTTGTTTAAGATAGGAATATACATATTATGATTATATTTCCGGCGTTTGTAAAATATTGTGGTCTTGCTTGCGATCTAACCTTTCTTCAAACACCTTAATCCTAGTAAAAAGTGGTTAAATTAGTGTGCATTGTTAGAAAAAGAGGGCTGCCCGTATTTTCATTATTTTGGTTTTTAACTCGGGATTAATTTCGGGAATACTAGCTTAAGGAATTTATCATGAGCTAATGTAGTAGTTTGGTTCCCTTTTTGATCCTCCCGTCACTAGTGTTGCCTTACTTTTTGAGTTGATTTGTTCATAACGCCTTACTTTTTGAGGTGATTTGTTCATAGCTACTTATTTAGTTAAAGTGAATGAAAAAAATAATAAGGTTTTATATTGATACTTGTTGTGTACTTTGTTTTCCAATAATCGACTAGTGTTGAAGATGTTCGTTTTGCCTAAGTTCTTTTCGGATATCATCTCATGTTAGTTCGTTTGTGCTCTAGTCAAATAAATTTGATCGTTTGCTTAAAAAATGAAGCAAAATATGGTTACATGTCGTCTTTCATATATGCTTGTGTATTTACCGAATAGCATGTTTGTTTTTCTTATCACTTTATTGTTAAGCTTGGCATATTTCTACATTTTGTAAACTTTGTTATGAAAGTTACTAATCCTTATCATTTTTTTTTGTGTTACATGAAACAACCGGAGAGCTGGAGTTCTCACTTGAAACTCACTTTCGGCCCAATAAATTTGGGTCGAGCAGCTATTAGGAGCTATCGCAGGCGCTCAGAGTCGTTTCTTTAGAAATTTAGTTCCTCCAAAGGAACTTGGCGCATCTAGCCCCCTTTACTTTTTTTTATTGCTTTCCGTTGTGCTTACTTGAAATGTTTTAACTAACCTTGTATATTTGGATATGTGTTTTTCTTTGTGACTTCGATTAACGTTTATTCTTCGGCTTACCATTTTGTTTGATTAGGGTATTTAGTTTGAAATTTTGAAAGAGAATTTCCTCCACCCTTTTTAGTTAGGCAAATGTTTCGGGTATCCCTTTTTAAATACTTTAAAATTAGTGGTTAAACACTTTCAAAAATAATAATAATAAATGGTAAATAGTGCAGATTTTTTAGGATTAATTAATTTAGGCTCTGTTTCAAGAAAAACTTGTTTCAAATAACTCGCGGTAGATTTTTCAAAAATCAAAAATATTAATTAGCGATTCAATATATTTCAAACAAATATTTAGTCATTCTTAGGCCTTAGATTATAGAACGCTTTATCTAATTTAGGCAAGCCTCCTTTATATTTATTAATAACTTATGTATTCTCTTATTCTAACCCCAATATTTTACAAATATTTTGGTTATACTCTATATCTATTTTGAGATTTCAGATTTTTAAAGCCTCAAAACACAAGGTATATATGTCATATGCTATCTACTACAAGGTATATATTTATATTTTACTTACCCATCTTCCTACTCAAATTATACATATATTATTTTATCACAATTACATTTACGTACATAATACTTTCTTTCATATTCAATGCATGTTCATTTTTTACCTTATGAATAAAAGTCTCCTTTACATGAAAATAAATAATTTTCGTTCTCTACTCAAGTCTTCAAATTATTCTTTTACATGAAATACATTTACCAAATAAATATGATTTTCTTTTATATTTTTTCTCTATTACCGGTATACTTATTTCCTACATGTTTTTACTTATCCAAATCTTTTAAATAATAAACCTTTTCACATGATTTCCTATATGTTAAATATATACGTCATCTTTACTTTCTTTTTAATAAACATGTCATAAATTGTCCGAAACTTCAAGAAATACATATATTTTACTTCACAAAGGTATATTTAGTATAAATAATATCTTCATTTTCTCGTAGCTTTTGAGTATATATTCTTATGAATCATAAAGTTCAACATACTTTAATTATAATTACGATAAAAGTATTGCTATTAAACTGTCATATATTTTGACATGTACGTAGATATGTTTCATCTTTTTACCATAAGCATATTTTATATTTTTGCCTATTGTAGTAGCATGTGTCATATACTTTGAGTTTTTTTCTTTAAATTAATAAAACATGTTTTTATCACCCTTTTTAGCAAATAATAGACAAATAATTTTCCCAAATATGTTTCTAAACTGAGTTTAAGGACTATCATCGGATAGGCTCTGAAAGGTGCCTAACACCTTCCCTTCGAGTAACCAAAACTCTTACTCAGAATCTCAAACGTTTTCGCAGACTAAAAACAGAGTTTTACATTAAAAAATGGTTTCTTAAGTTTCCTAAAATTTAGGTGGCGACTCTAAACCCTTTTCAAAACCAGGTAGAAGAGCCGAATGTTGCAAGCATATTTTGGCCAGTTCAAAATAGGGCGCGACAGAATGGCGACTCTGCTGGGGATCTAACTTATGTTTTTACCTTAGCATTCTTAGTTTATGAATGTTATTTGGGATATTTGTTTATTTGCAGTACATTATTTGCTTTAATTAAGTTTATATCGTTATTCGTTTGAAAGGACGCAAGCCAAATCCAAACTTGTGTTCCTTATTACACTACTTGTTGCTGCTTTCTCACTTGCATTTCTCTATCGAGTCTTTGGTCGTACACATTTCACACACTGTGGTACACGCGGAGGGTTTTATGCCCTCCCAAACCTTCTTTTGGATTCCTTAGTTTCAGAGTCGGTGCAATTAGGTTAGTGTGCCATCTCGCAGTTATTCAAGTCCACTCTCAAATCTAGGAAAATACTCTTATTCTAGAAATAGGTCATGTTGCATAGCCTTAGGCAGGACGATCCTGGGGATTGACACTGCATTTAGGGAACCGCCTTATTGTCAATGAGTTTTTCATAAAACCCAACGACATATACTTTGTGTGTGATTGATGTAAATGATCCAAACTAAAACACATGATGGATTTGAGATAAACAAACTTATCATACCCTTTACCTTTTCTTTCAGATGAATATCAACCAAAACTTACCAAACATCCAGATGGTTATCTCAGCGCCTGACAACCTAAAAAAGTGGTGGCGAAACATCCGCGTAGCGCATGGGGGTGAGGTACGGGAGCAGCTGGGGGCTTTGCTGTCGCTTATGGGGATCCAAGCTGACAAAACCCTCACCACTTTATTAATGGAATTTTGGGACCCAACCATTGTGACCTTCAAATTTCTGGATTTCGAGATCACTCCTACCTTGGAGAAGATTAGTAATTTTGCTGAACTACCACTAAGGGAACGAGTGCCGGTACTCCCATCACCCATAAAAAAGGCAGACTTTCTGAGACTGTTAGGATTACACATTTTTCCATCACTGAGAAATGTGGAAGGAGGAAAGGTGAAGTTGGATTACCTCTTTGAAAGATACGGTCGTCTCGAGAGTTTTGACAAACACCAAGGTGAATTCGCCTGTACCCGCAGACAGTGGGTATACATGCGACCGAGGGTCTTTGTGTTGGCTTTTTTGGGAACTATGATCTTCCCGATGAGGTTTCATTGCATCGACCTCAATATCCTGCCAATAGTGATGAATGTCTTTGCAGAGCCGCAAAGACTTACCTTGGTACATATGATCCTTGCTGAGATGTTTCGATCGTTGTCCGCACGCACACGGGGACACAACTTCTTTGGAGGCTGCAATTTGTTATTGCAAATTTGGGCTGTAGAACACTTCTATCGCCGACACCCACAAATGGACTACTGTATCGACACCCGCAACAGGATTCAGACTCATAAAGAGCGCATGAGATATTGGACATATGCACCCACCGGAGAAGAGGAGTGGCGCACATTCTTGACCAACCTTACCGGAGATTTCATCCAGTGGAGATATCCCTGGATGACAGGATTGGCCTTCATCAGAACTCGATACTTGTATTTCATCGAGTTGATAGGACTGAGAGGCATCCAGCCATATGCGCCTCTCCGTGTTTTAAGACAGTTCGGCTTGGTCCAAGACATACCTTTGTGGTCAAACATGGCGTTATATGAGGACAGTTATGGTGCCGTGATACCAACGGTACAAATGATGAACTTGCAGGCTGAATGGGATTATATGATCACATTGCACATGGGAGGAGATAAATGGTGTACGCCGGAATACTACGCTTGGCGAACGACCGTGAGCTACTTGGCTCAACCGAGTGTAGAAAGATTCAGGGATTTGGCAGATGTCCAGTGGGTCAGATGGGTTAGGGAAGAGGTGCTTCCCCGCATGGAGATCACAACACCAATGTACAACCAGATTGTCCCAGACTCCATCAATTATTTGATGACAAAGGTAGAGGAGGATCCAGAAGAAGATCCGGAGGAGGAGCCGGAGGAAGACCCCGAGGATCCAGAAGAAGATCCGGAAGAAGAAATGGGGGAAGACTTGGAAGAGGATCCGGAAGAAGACTCTGAGGAAGAGGATCCGGAAGAAGATCCCGAGGAGGCTTCTGAGACCGGCTCTAACTTTTATGATCCTAACGATGGAGGGATGATGGAGACAGACTCAGAGCCCAGGTATCATCATTCCGCTGGATCTCCAGAGTATCATCCAGCACCACAGGACGATAGTGATGACGGTCCTACGTGGCCCTAGGTTATCCTGTCCCATTGTACCCCTTTCATATTCCCTAAAGGTGCCTCATGGCCCATCCCTTTGTACGCCCTAGTGGCCATCCCATGTCTTTCATTTTCAGGCTCCCATCAGCCTATCTATTGTAAGCTCTCAAAGCCACATTCTGCTAAATGAAAAGTCGTGTTTATCTCAAATCCTAAATGTGTTCAAAATGGATCATTTATTATCAAATTGTATGCAGCGTAGGCCTACCTCTGGCAAAACGAGGCTCCATATTAGGACGCATTTTGTGTGAATATCGCCAACTTGGCGTCTATATTTGTTATATATTCCAACATTTCCCAAACTAACATAGTTTCCTTTTTCTTTCCTTTCTTTTCTTTATGTTTATTATCAACCCCCCAAGAAAGTTGATTTGTGTCGATTTGCAAACTGGCGGAATCGCAATACAACCTCCGATCTAAAGGAAAAATGAGCGAAGAATCTAACAATGCCTCGATGGTACCGGTAGATGGCACCGAAAGTTCTCGAAAACTGATGGACACTCAAAATGACGAACAAATGGCCAACATGGCACAAGAAATCGAAATCTTGAAAGAAGAACTACGCCAAGTGCGGGATTTGACTAAGCTTACAGCTGCTACCTTCCCCGCTCAATTCCAATTTCCAAATGCTGAGTTGCGGCCGGTCACTCCCGCCGACTTAACAAACGCGCCTAAGCAAACACCATTTGTTCCCGCTTATGCTCAAGATCTACTTGCTCATCCGCCCGCTGTTAGGGCTGCACCTAATCTTTCCTTGCCTACGCAGAACTTCACTGTTCCAATTCACCCAACAATGCAGCACATACCGGAGGCACATGTCACTTGTGAAATGCCTGTTCCACCGGTATATGCTACTGAAGCCCCTACTTTCGCAACATCCATGGCTGTCAAAGTACCATATGAGGTCGATCAGTACATAGGATTGGAGAGGGATGTCCGGTCAAATGAAGAGAGGTAGATAGCAGCTCAACTTGAAAGTTTGAAAAGGGCTTTTAAAAGCATGCCAGTTACCAGGGGAACCGAAAGTCTGGACTATGATGACCTATGCATCCACCCAGACATCGACATGCCGGTCGGGTACAAACCACCAAAATTTGATGTATTTGATGGGAAGGGCGATCCCCACGCACACCTAAGAGCCTATTGCGACAAGCTGGTCGGCGTAGGAAGGAACGAGAAGTTGAGGATGAAACTGTTCATTCGAAGTCTGTCGGGAGAAGCTCTGACTTGGTACACTCGCCAAGACCCTCGCAAATGGCGTGATTGGCAAGAAATGGCCGAAGATTTCATGAGTCGCTTCAGATTTAATACCGAAATCACTCCAGACAGATTCTCACTTGCCAACATACAAAAGAAGCCATCTGAATCATTTCAAGAATATTCATGGAGATGGAGGACTGAGGCTGCTCGGATCCAACCCCCACTTGATGAAAATAAACTCTCTAAGTACTTTATCCGAGCTCAGGAAGGCGTCTACTTCGACAAAATGATGTCAATGATGGGCCAAAAATTCGCTGACTTGGTGAAGATGGGAGACTTTATTGAGGAAGGTATTAAGTCCGGAAAAATTCAGTCTATGGTCGCACTGCAAGCCGCAAGCAAGGCCATACAGTCAGGTTCCATTGGTGGTATCAAGAAGAAGAAAGAAGACGTCTCAGTCGTCTCACCTTACTACCAGCAGGGAGGCTCATCCCACCAATACCCTAACAACTCTCAAATTATCGCACATGTTCCAGTATATAGTACCCAGCCACACTATAATCTACCTCGAGCTCCAGCACACCAAAATCCACCGAAGCCGTATGCCCCTGTCCAAGCTCCAGTTCACCGAAATAGGCCAGCATATGCACCAAGACCACGTCCTAATCTTGAAGCCAGAAATACCCGCACCTACACTCCTATTGCCGAGCCTTTGGCTCAATTGTTTGAAAGGTTGAGGGTAGCAGGTTTGTTGCAGCCGATTGAGGGAAGAATCCCTGATCCGATACCACGAAGCTTCAATGGAAATAAGCGATGTGCATACCACTCAGGAATACAAGGACATGACACGGAGGAGTGTTTTGGTTTGAGGGACCAGATCGAGTCTCTTATCAGAAAGGGAGTAATCAAATGCATCGGTACTCCTCCGAATGTGAACAACAACCCTCTACCAGATCATGAGAATCGAGGAGTCAACATGATTACCCTGGAGGAAGAGTATGACCTGGAAGGGGCTATCGTGCCAATCTGGAACACAGAAGAAGTTGCCGCCACATCTCCAGCACAACCTTTTATCACAGTTCAGCTGAGAGAGCCTTTGACTATTCAAACCTACCTGCCGAAAGTTGTGGTAACTACTATAGCCACTGGAAAACCTGACTATGACACTAAAGCAGTCCCATGGGACTATCGGACGGAAGCCAAGGGCAAGATGATAGACGCTGTTGTGGCTCACGGAATGACCAGGTCGGGAAGGTGTTATTCCCCAGAGGATCTAAATCGAGGGGTTCCCGGGAAAGAACAAAATCCAAAGAAGAATGTTACTGATGCAGAAGCCACAGAATTTTGGAAGAAGATGCAGTCTAAAGATTACTCAGTCGAGGAACAACTAATGAAGACACCAGCCCACATTTCCATTATGTCCTTGCTAATGAGTTCTGAAGCCCATAGGAACGCTTTGGTACAAGTCCTGAGCGGAGTTAGTATACCAAAAGAAACTACAAGTGACACATTGGCTGCAACGATTGGAAAAATGGTGGAAGTAAACAAAATATCTTTCCATGATGATGAATTACCAGCAGAAGGGGTTGGCCACAACAAAGCACTTCACATCGCGGTCAAGTGCTGTGATAAGATCGTGGCTAGAGTTTTGATCGATGGTGGTTCTGGATGCAACATCTGTCCTTTCACCACATTGAGAGATTTAGGTGTGAATATGGGAGAGATAAGGGAAAGTCGTGCGAAGGTGAGAGCTTTTGATGGCGCGCAGAGAAGCGTCATTGGAGAAATCTATCTCACCTTGCAAGTAGGTCCAGCTGAATTCCCCATCTTATTTCAAGTGATGGATGTGTCGTCCAACTACAACCTGTTGCTAGGAAGGCCATGGGTCCATATGGCAAGAGCAGTTCCATCCACGCTCCATCAATGTGTGAAGTTCGAGTGGGGTCACACCGAAGTTACCATTCACGGGGAGCTCAGTCACCCCATCTATTCCGTGAATTCTGTTCCAATCACCGAAGAATTGGATGGAGCCGCTTTCCATGCTCTGGAGATCATGCAAGCTGTAAGAATTGATGAGAAGGTAGAGCCTGTAAAGATGGAGATGTCGAGAGTAGCGAAGATGGTTGCGTTAGAGATGTTGAAATATGGGTATCAACCAAAGACAGGGCTCGGACCTAAGGCTGACGGTATAATTGAACCAATCCAGCTGAAACATCAGAAGGGTACCGCCGGGCTGGGATATAAGCCTACTTCAAGAGGAGTCCACATTACAAAGTTTGGGGCAGTAGTGTTCATGCCAGGACAAGTCCCAATCCCAGATAAAGCAGTTGATGAAGATGTCATTGAAGGAATAGGAAATCTATTCGTGGCCATGACCGACGATAGACTGGAGAAAGATATCAAGAAGCTGACCATCCGTGATGCCGAGCCTGGAGAAGTCTTGCAGAACTGGACCATCAGCCCATCCCTGTTTCTACCGGAGTCCTGGTAGTGTGGAAATGTAGTTTTATTTCAAAATGTTTTTGCATGATCAATTGAGGCTTGAATCATGCCTAAGCCCTTTTTTGCTACTTGCCTCTTCTGAAAAGCTGGACTGCTTTTTAATAAAAAGTCTTTATTTTTCTTAAAATTTATCTTTCGATTGTTTAAAATAACTATTTATTTTTTACTCACCTTTCATACTTTTCAGCGCTAATATTAGTAAAAATCATCGTACAACGGTTATGACATGTAACGAATCCATTGAGCAAGGTGCGAGTCATGAGCAGGACTATGAAGAATACGATGAAAGCATGATGCCTGAAAATCTACCTCAGGAGATCGAACAACTTGAAAGTCAGAAAAAGCCCAACATGGAGGAAACCGAGGTTGTCAACTTGGGAAATGAAGAAATGGTGAAAGAAGTACGAGTCAGCATACACTTGGAAGACGAAAGAAAGCGAGAATTGATTGAATTGATCAAACAATATATTGATGTGTTTGCTTGGTCCTACGATGACATGCCGGGATTAAGCACCGATATCGTCTCACACAAGCTGCCGACTGATCCTTCTTGCCCGCCTGTGAAGCAAAAGACTAGGAAGTTCAAGCCTGATTTGAGTTTAAGAATCAAGGAGGAGGTAACTAAGCAGATCCAGGCAAATGTTGTGAGGGTTACTAATTACCCCACATGGTTGGCAAATATCGTGCCAGTGCCAAAAAAGGACGGGAAAATCAGGATATGTGTAGACTATCGGGATCTGAATAAAGCTAGTCCCAAGGATAATTTTCCTCTCCCAAACATTCATATACTCATCGACAATTGTGCAAAGCATGAGTTGCAATCATTTGTCGATTGCTTTGCAGGATATCACCAAGTCCTGATGAATGAAGATGATGCGGAGAAAACAGCATTTATCACTCCATAGAGAGTATATTGCTATAGAGTGATGCCATTTGGACTCAAAAATGTTGGCGCAACCTATATGAGGGCCATGACTACCCTCTTCCATGATATGATTCATAAGGAGATTGAAGTGTACGTAGATGATGTCGTTATTAAGTCCAAAAGGAGTTCAGACCACCTGGGGGATTTACAGAAGTTCTTTGAGAGGTTGCGAAGATACAATTTGAAATTGAACCCAGCAAAGTGCACATTCGGAGTTCCTGCCGGAAAACTACTGGGGTTCATTGTCAGCAGGAAAGGCATAGAATTCGATCCATCAAAAATCAAGGCGATTCAAGAGTTACCTCCCCCCAGTACCAAGAAGGATGTGATGAGCTTCTTGGGAAGACTCAATTACATCAGTCATTTCATAGCTCAGTCTACAGTAATCTGTGAACCCATATTCAAGTTACTAAAGAAGGACGCCGCCACAGATTGGACGGAGGAATGCCAAAGAGCTTTTGATAGAATCAAGGAGTACTTGTCCAATCCGCCAGTATTGGTTCCACCAGAGCCCGAAAAGCCATTGTTACTGTATCTATCCATCATGGATGGAGCATTTGGATGTGTGTTAGGACAACACGATGACATGGGAAAGAAAGAGCAAGCTATTTATTACTTGAGCAAGAAGTTTACACCATACGAGGCAAGATATACCTTGTTAGAACGAACGTGTTGCGCTTTGACTTGGATTGCGCAGAAGTTGAGGTATTACCTATCGGCATACACCACATACTTGATCTCGAGAATGGATCCACTCAAGTACATCTTTCAGAAACCAATGCCTACAGGGAAACTAGCAAAGTGGCAGATTTTGCTGAGTGAGTTCGACATTGTGTACGTGACACAGAAGGTCGTCAAAGGATAAGCCTTGGCCAATCACCTCGCAGAGAATCCGGTGGACAAAGATTATGAATTGCTCATGACCTACTTCCCCGATGAAGAAGTATTTTTCGCAGGAGAGGACATCTCAGAGTCATATGATGGATGGAGATTGTTTTTCGATGGAGCATCAAATTTCAAAGGAGTCGGAATCGGAGCAGTCTTGGTTTCAAGAACGGGTTAGCACTACCCAATCTCAGCCAAGCTTAGATTCCCTTGCACAAATAACATGGCAGAATATGAAGATGCATTCTCGTTCTTAGGATGGTTGTGGACATGAACATCAAAGAGCTTTTGGTAATAGGTGATTCTGACCTATTGGTTCATCAGGTACAGGGAGAATGGGCCACCAAGAATGTCAAGATCCTTCCTTATCTGGAGTGTGTGAAAGAGCTGAGCAAAAGGTTTACAAAGATTGAGTTTAAACATGTTCCCCGGGCTCAAAACGAGTTCGCGGATGCTTTGGCTACTCTTTCCTAAATGATCCAACACCCGAATAAGAATTACATCGACCCTATTGAAGTGGAGATACGTGACCAGCACGCATACTATTTTCACGTAGATGAAGAGTTTGATAGAAAACCATGGTACCATGATATTAGAAGGTTGCTCGAAGCAGGAGAATATCTGAAAAGTGCCAGTAGCAAGCAGAAGCGGACTTTAAGGAGAATGGCCAATCATTTCTTCCTTAACGGCGAAATCTTGTATAGGAGAACCCCGGATTTGGGATAACTAAGGTGTGTCGATGCAACAGAGGCGACAAGACTGCTAGAGGAAGTTCACGCAGGGACATATGGACCCCACATGAACGGATTCACTTTAGCAAAGAAGATTTTGAGAGCTGGATACTTTTGGATGACTATGGAGAGGGATAGCATCCGGTATGTACAAAAATGTTATCAGTGTCAAGTTCATGGCGACTTCATATGAGTTCCGCCAAACGAGCTCAATGTGATGGGGTCCCCATGGCCATTTGCTGCTTGGGGCATGGATGTAATTGGACCCATAGAGCCTCCCGCATCAAATGGACACCGTTTCATCCTGGTAGTTATCGACTATTTCACAAAATGGGTTGAGGCTACGACGCACAAGGCAGTAACTAAGAAGGTGGTAGCAGATTTCGTCCGAAATAACATAGAATTCCAGAATCAATCATAACAGACAATGGAGCCAATCTTAATAGTGATCTCATGAGAGAGACTTGTGAAAGGTTTAAGATCTCCCACCGGAACTCCACAGCATATCGACCACAAATGAATGGAGCAGTTGAGGCCGCGAACAAGAATATCAAGAGGATCCTGAGAAAAATAATAGATAGTAACAGAGAATGGCATGAGAAGCTACCATATGCTATACTCGGCTATCGCACCATAATCAGAACATCCACTGGTGCAACTCCCTACATGTTGGTCTACGGATCGGAAGCAGTGATACCCGCTGAAGTGGAAATACCTTCTCTAAGAATCATCCAAGAGATTGGTCTGGAAGATGCGGAATGGGTTCGTAGCAGGATTGAACAGTTGATGCTTATTGATGAGAAGAGACTTGATGCAGTATGTCACGGCCAACTCTATCAAAACAGAATGATCAGAGCGTTCAACAAGAAAGTCAAGCCTCGACGATTCACACCAGGGCAATTAGTATTGAAGAAAATATTCCCTCACCAAATTGAAGCTAAGGGGAAATTTGCGCCAAACTGGCAAGGTCCTTACATGGTTCACCGAGTGCTCTCAGGCGGAGCAGTAATCCTCGCAGAGATGGATGGCGTCGTGAGCACAAAGCCGATCAATTCAGACGCTATCAAGAAGTACTACATTTGAAGACAGAGAGACTAGTTGTTATTTCCTTGTACTTTTTGCATTTTTCTCAAATGTAAATAGAACTACGTATTAGCCTGACTTCCCACGGCGGGATACGTAGGCAACCCACATCGAGTCCGGTCTCCCTTAGAAAAACCAAAAACATCATCTTTCATGTATTTGGAACTACGATTGACCTGACTTCCCTCGGTGGGATACGTAGGCAATCCTCGTCGGATTCGGTCCCTTCATATTTTTCATTTTCCTAATGTATTTGAACTACGTTCTGACCTGATTCCGCTTGGATACGTAGGCAGCCTGAGTCAGGCTCGGTCATTGCATCTCACGTTCTTCATTTTCCATATTGTACTCGAACTACGTCATGACCTGATTCCGCTTGGATACGTAGGCAGCCTGAGTCAGGCTCGGTCAATACATTACATATTTTGAATTCTTCCTTCATATCCCGAACTACGTACAGACCTGATTCCCATTCGGGGATACGTAGGCAACCCTAAAGGTTCGGTCATACCCTTAGGATAAACCTCCCCCCCCCTTTTTTTTTTATTTATACCTTTAGAGTGATCACAACATCTACAGAGAGATAGAGAAGCGTCACCAGAAGCTGAAGCTACGAGAAGAGTACATTTGGACGTCCTCAACAAATGGGAAAACTCGATTGGATTTCGGAACATGTCATAATCTAAGGAACGACGAATAATCACCATATATATGCGCCTAGTATATACAAAATATACTTATTTTTCTAAAAAATAAATAAATATATATATATATATATATATATTCAAAATATTTTACTGCCTTTCCACCTACTGAGTCTCCAAAATAGGAAGTTACGAGCAACCGAGGAGGTTTTGAAGGGATCCACATACCGAGTCTCTGGGATAGGAAATCACGAGCGGCTGATGAGGTTTTGAAGAAGTCTAACGGCAAGGCCAGGGCCCGCAAGCCGACACAAATCAACACCCCTCCCAAAACTAAGAATTTTTCTTTAAGCGCAGGAAAACAGGAATCAAGACAGGATGACGTCAAGTCAAGATCATGGACATGTTTGGAGGAATCTCTCGGCTATCACGACAGCATAAGCCGAATATTCTTCCCCTACTCTATTTTGAAATACTTTATCCCGATTCTTACAATTCTTAAAAGGTTTTCATTTGTGTCTTTGCAGGTGCGTCTGAGATCCGGATCAAGTATCGAAGATAGAGAGCTCTCATAGGAAAATAGGATAGTTTATCTCTTTCCAAATAACTCCGCCAATCGGAGATCGCTATCTAATTGCGTCAAATAACTCCGCCAATCGGAGAACACGGACTGACTTCATCAAACTCCACCGATTGGAGCTTGTACATAAGCAAACAAACGACGCTCTGCCGATTGGAGCTTGTACATAAGCAAACAAAATGACGCTCTGCCCATTGGAGCTTGTACATAAGCAAACAAAACGACGCTCTGCCAATTGGAGTTTGTACATAAGCAAACAAGACGACGCTCTGACGATTGGAGCCTGTACATAAACGAGCAAGCAACACTCTGCCAAATCAGAGAAATGTATATTAGCAAGCAAAACATACTCCGCTAATCGGAGGCTGCATCATAGAAAACATCATCATAACTCCATCAAGCATAAGCATGCATGCCATCAGCATCCTCATTTTTGCATTAAAGACCGCTCCACCAAATGGAGATGTCACAGCATTGCCCCGCCAGTCGAGAGGCTTTATTTTACAGCATTGCCCCACCAGTCGAGAGGCTTTATTTTACAGCATTGCCCCACCAGTCGAGAGGCTTTATTTTACAGCATTGCCCCGCCAGTCGAGAAGCTTTATTTTACAGCATTGCCCCGCCAGTCGAGAGGCTTTATTTTACAGCATTGCCCCGCCAGTCGAGAGGCTTTATTTTACAGCATTGCCCCGCCAGTCGAGAGGCTTTATTTTACAGCATTGCCCCGCCAGCCGGAGGCTTTACTTCCCAAGATTATTTCACCTACAGTACATCCACTCCGCAAAATGGAGACGTCAATAATCATTTGGATATCTACACTCTACTCTTTACATTACAATTTTAATTTACAGTTTTGAGCCTCAACAGGTACTTTGTAACCCCTCTTTTACCTTTTTTGCAGGATGACACACTACAACGTGGAACTACCTCTAAGCAGCTATTGAGGCAATACTTGATGAGGAATACCAAACTCACAGGCCAGAGTTTCAAGACTAGTACTCCTACTCCAATTCCTACAATCAGTCGTACGTACTTCTAATTTAGAGTACACTTGCTCTCGCAAGCATCGACACCCTTTTCTTTATCTCCTAGAGTTCTCACCAGAGGATATTAAAGGGACTACCTCCATCCAGCAATTCGATGTGATCTTATGAGGATGCGAGATGCACCTAGTAGAGTCTCGTTTATGGGTGTGTTATGCACCACATTTATAATCGGGAGGCTGTGAAAGTGCACCCATTTTGAAAAGATTATTGTCATCTAGGGAATAACCTACCGTCAATTCCATAAAAACTCTTTCCAAGCTCAACTAAGAGACCAGTGTCAACCATAAATCGTACACTGGGGCAAATTTTGAGGACTGCCTCAAAATTTACCATAATCCTCTATTCAGGACTGCAACCGCCCTAATTCCCATTTCCTTAGGGATACGTAGGCAGCTCAACTTCGAGCATGGCCGTACCCACTCCATCCGTGCCAAAATCATCTTCCCCTTTTACCGCAAAAAATACCAGTGTCGACATAAAACCAACACTGGGGCAAATTTTGAGGACCTCTCAAAATTTTTGAACTACATTGGCCTGATTCTCGTAAAACCCGAGATATGTAGGCAACTCGGAGACCAGAGTTCGGTCGAATTCATAATGACGATAACCTTTCTCTTTCTAGGTACAACCTTTCCAAAAACTTGATTTTTTCTAGTCAAGACAAAATTGGCTTTACGTCAACATCTTCTCCGAAAGACTCTTTCATCATCTCTGTTCGAAGAGGGGCAAGTTGTTGACACCCAATTTTGGCCCTCCTTTTTCCCATAATTAATTTTTATATGCTTCTTAGTCCCGAGGATTTTTCCAAAATAATTTTCTTATTTTATATTAATTTTTATAAATTTTGGCACCAATAATCATTTTTTAAAATGATTTCTTTTACTTTTTATAATAATAATTACTAATAATATTGTATCTTATAAAATCACCCCAAAAATATTTTATAATTTATTCTTTTTAACAAGATATTGGTATAGTAACTTTTATTTCAAAATGAAATTTTGTCGTATCGCTATAGTATTTCCTAAATACAGTTCTATCAATTGAGGATTGCGATTACGCGTATCAAAATTATATCTTAGTCAACTATATACGTATTGGAAAATTAATTAGGATAAAAGAAGCATCGTTAAATTAATTAAGTGGAAAAACGATTAGGGAAAGTTGAATTTTACTACAAAGCTAATTCATTTACTTATTTGGGCCAAATTCTTTTTTTTTCTTTCAGCCAAAACCGGCCCAAAACTCCCTAACCCACTACCCAATTCGCCCGACCCGGCCCAAATCCCCCACCAGCCTAATTACTAATCCCTTCTCTCTCCCCTCATCGTCCACTTTCAACAAAAAAAAAAAACAGACCCCCCCACCTTCAGTCAACCGACAGACCACCCCCCCCAAACCCTGTTCTCTCGTCGCCTCACCGCCAAGACCCGCCGGATTTCGCTTCGTACCGGTGGGCAAACGGCGACAACACCCTCTCCCATCACCTCACGTTGTCCCTTCCCCTTTTTCGGAGACGTTTTACAACCTCGAAAAGGTCGCCCGCCGCTAGACCACCGGATAATGGCAAAATCCGGTGGTCTTCACCCTTCTCTCCTCCACCTTTATAGCCATCCTCTCACCATTTTTGTCATCTCAAAAATCAGAGCTAAAAGCTCCCCCCACCGCCGACTGCAGACCTCAGAAAAGAGGAGACCCAGCCGTTGCCCGACGGACACGAGCTTAGTCCGACGGGTCCGAGCTCTACACCTCCGACACGTCACCTTCTCTTTCAAATCAGCCTGAAAAAGGTAGGCATCTTTCCTTCTCTGATTTCATCATTTCCTTTGCAACTTGGCTTCCCAAGAATTCAAATTTTTGAATTCTTGGAAAGAGCCGTTTGAACCTTCAAACTTTGGCTATAAAAGGGACTTTTGGTTTTTCATTTTAGGACATCCACGGAATTAATCACCAAAAAAGGATCCAAAAAGAAAGCATCATCAGAAAAAATCATCACAAACAGCTCACACCAAATTGTTCTCTGATTGTTCACTGTCGATTGGCTCATACTCACTGTTGGCCTTGCCCTTTTTGTTTCGCTTGCTCTATTCGGATAACCAGAGTCGGAGTCGGAGTAGCTAGTTTGAAACTCAACACTTGACGGCCTCAATCGCTGCCCAACACAAGGTAAATCCTATCCCGTCTTAATTACATTGCGCTTAGATTTTGTTAATCGTTTACTATGTGGTTACTCGGGATGTTAGTTGGTTGATTTTAGGCGTTAAAGATGTGAAACAAAAATCAGTTTGTGATCGTTTGGTTTAGCTTATGTGATTGTGAAGTGTTACAACTCAAGACTTGGCTCAAATGTTCTAAATGGTGTTGGCTGTTTGGTCCGAATTATCGTGATAAAAATTTGAAGTAAAGTAGTGGTCGGGTTGTTCGGTTGTATTTATAGTCGATGGTGTATTGGAAGAATATTTATAACCTTGAATTAGCGTGAAATGAACCTCAAGAGGCTTCGAGTTTTTCGGGTATATACAGCTGAATGTTTAAGGACATTGTTGTGATCATGTGATGACTATAAAGTTAGTCGATTAAATCATTAGCTTAGCCTCGATCTTTGTATTATGTTCGTTATCATTTTCTTTGGTTTGTTGGTTGATTTTCATTTGAGTTTGTAGAGCATGTAGTTATCTGCCTTGCCTTGTTCATAACTACGTAAGGACTGCCTTTAGCATGTAAAATTATATGAGTTTGGTTTGTTGTTTTCGGATTACTAATGGTTTTGTTTCATTCTTGTGAAAGTTTTAAAGAACCTTTACTATCAGCCGTTTAAATAACTACGGAAGTAGGTATCAACGGTTTTACTTCATTTTGCCTATTCTTGTTTGAAGCTTTCAAAAAATAGTTCCAAGGACTTGCTTTTTCTCGTAATATGATAGGAATCGAACTTAGGAATGAATCATTTTGTTCTAACATTGTACATGGCTACCTTTGTTGCATAACTAGAGATTAGGATCAATGTTTACTCTTCATAAAGTTGAGTTTTCTTGTTGCTTTCCTTTACGGATTGAGTGTAAGAGTATGTAATCATCCCGTCTTGTTTTAATCACAATTAGGGGGCTGATTTTGTTTAAATCGGAAAAGGTATATGTATGCTATGTTTGAGTTTCTTGAAGTTTAAATTCTTAAGGTAAAAGTTTCAATAGGTTTGTCATTTTTTTTTAGTCCCGAAAACGTTTGTTTAAGATAGGAATATACATATTATGATTATATTTCCGGCGTTTGTAAAATATTGTGGTCTTGCTTGCGATCTAACCTTTCTTCAAACACCTTAATCCTAGTAAAAAGTGGTTAAATTAGTGTGCATTGTTAGAAAAAGAGGGCTGCCCGTATTTTCATTATTTTGTTTTTAACTCGGGATTAATTTCGGGAATACTAGCTTAAGGAATTTATCATGAGCTAATGTAGTAGTTTGGTTCCCTTTTTGATCCTCCCGTCACTAGTGTTGCCTTACTTTTTGAGTTGATTTGTTCATAACGCCTTACTTTTTGAGGTGATTTGTTCATAGCTACTTATTTAGTTAAAGTGAATGAAAAAAATAATAAGGTTTTATATTGCTACTTGTTGTGTACTTTGTTTTCCAATAATCGACTACTGTTGAAGATGTTCGTTTTGCCTAAGTTCTTTTCGGATATCATCTCATGTTAGTTTGTTTGTGCTCTAGTCAAATAAATTTGATCGTTTGCTTAAAAAATGAAGCAAAATATGGTTACATGTCGTCTTTCATATATGCTTGTGTATTTACCGAATAGCATGTTTGTTTTTCTTATCACTTTATTGTTAAGCTTGGCATATTTCTACATTTTGTAAACTTTGTTATGAAAGTTACTAATCCTTATCATTTTTTTTTGTGTTACATGAAACAACCGGAGAGCTGGAGTTCTCACTTGAAACTCACTTTCGGCCCAATAAATTTGGGTCGAGCAGCTATTAGGAGCTATCGCAGGCGCTCAGAGTCGTTTCTTTAGAAATTTAGTTCCTCCAAAGGAACTTGGCGCATCTAGCCCCCTTTACTTTTTTTTTATTGCTTTCCGTTGTGCTTACTTGAAATGTTTTAACTAACCTTGTATATTTGGATATGTGTTTTTCTTTGTGACTTCGATTAACGTTTATTCTTCGGCTTACCATTTTGTTTGATTAGGGTATTTAGTTTAAAATTTTGAAAGAGAATTTCCTCCACCCTTTTTAGTTAGGCAAATGTTTCGGGTATCCCTTTTTAAATACTTTAAAATTAGTGGTTAAACACTTTCAAAAATAATAATAATAATAAATGGTAAATAGTGCAGATTTTTTTAGGATTAATTAATTTAGGCTCTGTTTCAAGAAAAACTTGTTTCAAATAACTCGCGGTAGATTTTTCAAAAATCAAAAATATTAATTAGCGATTCAATATATTTCAAACAAATATTTAGTCATTCTTAGGCCTTAGATTATATAACGCTTTATCTAATTTAGGCAAGCCTCCTTTATATTTATTAATAACTTATGTATTCTCTTATTCTAATCCCAATATTTTACAAATATTTTGGTTATACTCTATATCTATTTTGAGATTTCAGATTTTTAAAGCCTCAAAACACAAGGTATATATGTCATATGATATCTACTACAAGGTATATATTTATATTTTACTTACCCATCTTCCTACTCAAATTATACATATATTATTTTATCACAATTACATTTACGTACATAATACTTTCTTTCATATTCAATGCATGTTCATTTTTTACCTTATGAATAAAAGTCTCCTTTACATGAAAACAAATAATTTTCGTTCTCTACTCAAGTCTTCAAATTATTCTTTTACATGAAATACATTTACCAAATAAATATGATTTTCTTTTATATTTTTTCTCTATTACCGGTATACTTATTTCCTACATGTTTTTACTTATCCAAATCTTTTAAATAATAAACCTTTTCACATGATTTCCTATATGTTAAATATACATACGTCATCTTTACTTTCTTTTTAATAAACATGTTATAAATTGTCCGAAACTTCAAGAAATACATATATTTTACTTCACAAAGGTATATTTAGTATAAATAATATCTTCATTTTCTCGTAGCTTTTGAGTATATATTCTTATGAATCATAAAGTTCTACATACTTTAATTATAATTACGATAAAAGTATTGCTATTAAACTGTCATATATTTTGACATGTATACAGATATGTTTCATCTTTTTACCATAAGCATATTTTATATTTTTGCCTATTGTAGTAGCATGTGTCATATACTTTGAGTTTTTTTCTTTAAATTAATAAAACATGTTTTTATCACCCTTTTTAGCAAATAATAGACAAATAATTTTCCCAAATATGTTTCTAAACTGAGTTTAAGGACTATCTTCGGATAGGCTCTGAAGGGTGCCTAACATCTTCCCTTCGAGTAACCAAAACTCTTACTCAGAATCTCAAACGTTTTCGCAGACTAAAAACAGAGTTTTACATTAAAAAATGGTTTCCTAAGTTTCCTAAAATTTAGGTGGCGACTCTAAACCCTTTTCAAAACCAGGTAGAAGAGCCGAATGTTGCAAGCATATTTTGGCCAGTTCAAAATAGGGCGCGACAGAGGCTACCAACCCTCATCTAATAGCTTGACCTTATCCGGGAATAGCTAATCTGGGATCCAGGGTAAAGGTTAGTAGAGTATACACCCGCGGCCGGACCAAGGCGTGTGGTGAAATTCGTCTAGCTGCCGGACCAAAGAGTTAGATGAATCCAACTTACCGATTCTGCATGCTAAGTATCAAACTAGTTTACCAAGTACAAAAGCCTTACTAAGTTATGATCTCATGGGGAACACTACCCTAGTCGCTCCTACTATTGATAACAACTGTTGAAATTGACATTTGTTACTTGTTTACATTCTAGTAACTATTACTACTTGTTACTTTTAAAAAAAAACTTTTGAGGGAAATAAACGACTTAAATGCGAGTAAACATTAATCGACCATAGTCCTACCATATTTCCTGTGGGATCGACCCCAACCTTTGTTGGGTTCTATATTTGATCAGCGATCGCTTACATATCTAAAAGGAGGTGTAATTTGGGCGTATCAATCCTTGGGTTGAGTTATTAGGTTGGCACCACAGACCTTGACCTCTTTTCCATGTTTTTCCTCGTTTCTTTCCTCTGTTGTGTGTAGTATTCTCCGTAGTTGATATTATCACCCTTATGGTCCTGTGTGGTCTTGTTTTACTCTAGACCATAGATGGTGGGTTATTCGGGGGTGCTCATGAGTCTCGGGCATCATTATCATGATATTATGCTGGCTATTTGTGTTGTAGAGCGATTAGAGCCTGTGCTGGGCCGATAAGTTGTTTGTGAGCTGAGGGCCACTGTTATGATTGTGTATGCCATTCATCATGCATATAGAGGGGATTTCTTCATGATTTTTACTACGGTTTTGGCTTCGGGCCTATCAAAACTGATTTTCAAAACTTTGCATGGCTTGTAGGGCCTGTTTTTTATGGAAATGATGTAAAGAGTTTTGGTATCATTTTAATAGGTCTTCTTGGGGTAAGGGAAAATCAAAGGCCGTTTTATCACTAGTTCCACTTATACTAGACTCGACGAGGATTTACTTGGGGTTTTCGAGATTGTGGGGCATCTAGTATGTTGGTCAGGGGTCTCCATGGACCTTGTCATTCTGGACCAGAGGCTGCGAGTTGCGGGTGCCAGAGGGGGGTATACGGTGTAGTAGGGGTATACGGGTGTGACTTTCCATGGGTCCTGTCTTCTGGGCCTTATAGGTCGCCAAAAGCGGGTACCATATGGTACTACTATCACTCTTGACTTAGCATGGCATCATATCATTCATCTGTGTGAGGTACCTCCCTTGATTGCTATTTGTTGATTGTACGCTCCGGTAGTATGGGATGCCAGAGGGTTTGTTTTCACTTGATTGCGTTCCTCGATTGTATGGGCGGCCGAGGGATTGTAGGTATACTCTTGTTACTTTATCTCGGTATTATCCCCGGCTACGGTTATAATTATGAGGTTTTATACTTCTAAGTTATTAGTTTCTGGAATTGAGATTGGTATGACAGGTTTGGTTATTGATTCCTATTTTTCGAGCATGTTTATCTTTACTCTCCTCTTCCTTCCCTTGTACTTGAGGTTACCGGTATACCGTCCACTTCTAAAACTTATTGTGTATATACTGTTATTGCAAGGATCCCAGGTGCGTCGTTTCGTACTTTCACCTGTGTCGGTTGTGTATATATTCTGCTTGCTAGCCTTGTGTGTTATTTCTGTTGTTTTCCCTCGGGGCTAGCTCCTGTGTACCTTTTTCGTAGAATTCTGTGACTACTTGTTCTATTATATCTGTTACTTTCCTTTTATCTTATATGTGTTCAGTGGGCCTATGATACCTACTGGGTACCTTATGCTTCGCATTTGGTGCTCATACTACACTCTGCATCTTCTGGTGCAGATCTTAGTGTGGGACATCGCCGCTAGATCTCTGTGAGTCGTGCTTGAGGATTTTGGACTATCCAGACTGAGGGTGAGCTCTTTGCGACCGGAGCTTAGATTTTAGTTTATTTTTTGCTTTATGTACTCTATTACTACTCAAAGACATTTGTGAATATATTATTTTTGATGCTTCGTACTCCTTATACCAGGTTTTGGGTTTGGTTTAGCTTCCGCATATGTAGGTATATTAAACTATTATCTATTCTCTTTATCTCGTTCCCTTGCTTCCGCTTATTAAACTGTTTCGACCGTGGGTGCATAATTTTCTTAAAGTTTTAAAAAACTTAAAAGAAGGCACAGATTGGGGCTTGAACCCAAGCATCAAAAGCCCGTCCGACTGCTAATTCAAGTTACCTTTCAAAGAGATTCCGCATCTACTTATTTCGGGATGAAGACATGTCGGCCTTACGATTGCTAATTGAGGCCTAAGGTAAAGCAGTAACTGTATTAAACGTACTAGCAATGACTTTTGAGGAATTATTGATTCAAAACTTTCTATCGCTACACCCCCTTTCCACTATCTCAAATAGCGCACTAGCCGTAAGAGAAAGAGGTGTCGAATACGGCCATTCATCCGCTGAGCTGGCCGAAAGAAGCAAGCAAAGAAGTTCTTTAGGTTCCACTTCAGAACCAAAGCACCCAACCAACTTATTTGTTAAGTGGGTGCTTTTTTAAGTCTTATCCCAATTTTTATATATTTTTTATATAATTATACCTAGTCTGCGTCGGGTTTAATGGGTGCCGGAGCACCCAAAAAAGAAATATAGGTCCGCTCCTGATCATGACCGAGAAATCGGGTCATGACAATAACGTAGCACGTTATATTAAACATTACCAATAAAATACAGTAATTGGAAGTAGCTACTAACTACTAACAACTACCAGATCCCCAAAGATTTTCTTGATCTTTCACGAGAAATTACACTACTAGCAGCAGCATGCAGCAACAATGAACACTACCAAGTACCGACACAATCATTCAGCAACAATGAACACTACTAAGTACCGAACAACCATTCAGCAACACAAGGCAAGCTTATCACTTTGGGGTCGTTGGCGGTTGAAAAACGAGCATGAGAGTGGAGACAGTGAGAGTGTCAGAGACATAGAGAGGGCTGATGCGATGAGAGACGAGAGCTGAGATTTAGCGCAACGAAAGACTTAAAATGTTGAGTTGGGTTAAATCTGAAATAGATTGGGTTTTAAAATGTGTTGGGCCATATAAATTGAATATAACTTAAAATATTATTTAAAAATATTTTTTATAAAACTTCGATTCTTCGGTGCACCGAAGAACCGCGACCCCTATACCGAACACCAAATTGAAGAACCAAACTTTCGGAAAAAAAAACCAAACACCGAACCGAAGAATCAAAATCGAAAAACTGAATTAATTTGGTTCGATTTGATTTTTCAGTTTTTGGGTACTTATGCCCACCCCTACTTCAAATAAATAAAAAAACTAACCTCAAATTCGAAGGAGGTTGGAGAGTGGAGGCAGCAGCGATGGAGGCAACGGCGGTGGAGGTAGCGGTGGAGTAGCGGCGAAGGAGAGGAGAGGAGGAGAGAAAAGAGAAAGAGAGAAAATGAGGAAAAGAGAGTCTCTGTATAAATAAAAGCGAGTTTGTCGCTTTTATCCGTCACTTTCTTTAAATGAGTTGACCATGTATTGACCGAAAAGCGACATTGTCTGTCGCTTTTCAATTTTTTTTAATATAAATTAAAATTTAAAGAAAGCGACGGACAGCGTCGTTATTTTAAAATTAATTTTTAATTTTTTTAATAATTGCGACACTATCCGTCGCATATATTAAAAAATAAATATTAATTATTTTAAAATAATTTTGGCGCAAAAATCCGCGAAAAAAAGTGATGAAAAAAGAGAAGTTGTCCGTCGCTTTTCGGGAGCGACGTTATCCGTCGCTTTTCGATCCGTCTCTTTTTGAGGTGTTTTTAGTAGTGCCTTGATGCTTGCTCGAGAAATTAAAGATGTGCATGGTCCAGCAGATGTCATGAATGGGATTCCTTTGAATGTGGCAATTTCTTTGTCATCAGTGACAAGGTTCTGCAATACATGACAAATATCTAATGGATAGGGAGAACAACCCCAAAAAATGAAAATAATGTGTAATCATTTTTCATTCCATGTTTGAAAAAATAGATTTCTACTTCATTACAAAATATTTAAATAACTCAAAATGTTAACATGCACCTATTTTTACAGTTCTAATCTCTAAGCAACTAAAACTCAGAAACGTCATGTCATTCTCTAGCTAAATGTTGAAAACTTAAAAGGATAGCTCCGCTTCTTCAATTAACTAATCAGTCTCATTTTAACAACCATGTTAAGCTAGAACATGAAGTTTTCATAAGTCATGAGCATCCTTATATGTTTGGGGAGTTGATCAAACTTTGATAGCCACAAGACAACATCTTGTTGCAATTTCAATTAGGAGGTGAGTTAGGTTTGTCAATCAAAATTTTTGATGAAAGTTTAATAATAGAGTTAAACTTCTACCCCGAGTAAATTATCACCTTAACCAAATAGGAAAAGGTTTATAGGCAATGCTATATAAAAAGTGATGAAAAAAGTCTCATAGTAATTTTTTGATGAATAGGTTTTTCATGAGAAAAGTTCTTATGAGAAAAACACTTTATTGAAAGTGTATGAGTTCTACAACAAATTAAGAGAGAAAATATTATTGACAAAAAAATTATTTTCTTGTTTCGTTTATTGTGAGTTGAAATCTTTGAGAAAAATTTCAACGCAATATTCGTAATCTAATTTATTTCTCATGAGTTTTCACTACTAAAAAAACTGCGAATACCGACCTCAAAATTACCGACCTCCGGAGGTCGGTATTGTTAAAAAAAAAAATTATTTTATTTTCTTAAGAAAACCGACTTCAAGATGTCGGTTTATTTGGAAAAAATATGCGGGAAAACCAAATACCGACCTCCGATGGTCGGAAACTTTCCCAAAAAAAATAAAATAAAGAAAAACCGACCTCTTGTAGTCGGTATCGAATTAGTAAATAAAAAATAAAATTTAAATTTATCTCAATTAAATATAAAAAAATGAAAAAAAGAAATATTTTTAATAACTTTTAAATAAACCGACCTCCGGATGTCGGTTTTTTGAAAGATAAAAAACAAAAAAACAAATTAATACCGACTTCCTGATGTCGGTAATATTAAATCTACATAATTGATTTTATTTACCTTAAATTATTCTCATAGTGACTTCCCGAAGTCGGTATTTATTTTTTATTTATATTATAAAATAAAAATAATATTAATACCGACATTCAGAGGTCGGTATTGTTTATTTAACATAATTAATTTTATTTTCATTAAAATTAAAGGCAATACCGACCTCCGGAGGTCGGTATTTTACTTTTTTTTCTATTAAAATTAAAGGTAATACCGACCTCCGGAGGTCGGTATTTTACTTTTATTTTCATTAAATTTAAAGGTAATACCGACCTCCGGAGGTCGGTATTTTACTTTTATTTAATTATTTTGAATAAAATCGACCTCCGGAGTTAATATGAGTTAATATACGATCATTGAATATAATTAACCAAGTTATTCTATGTACTATAATGATCCGTCGTCTTGAATATATGTTTTTTTGTTGCGATATTGTACGTATATATATAGTACGTATTCAAAAGCTAATTAACTAATCGATAATCCATCCAAGCAATGAAATACCATTGTATTACGTACACACGAGGTAATATACGATTGTTGAGTAATGTAAATAAGCAAGTCCTATATATATAGTAATGATCTGTCGTCTTGAATATATGTTTTTTTGTGGCGATATTGTACGCATATATATAGTACGTATTAAAAAGCTAATTAACCAATCGATAATCCATCCAAGTAGTATGGAATACATTGTATTTTCATTAAAATTAAAGGCAATACCGACTTCCGGAGGTCGGTATTTTACTTTTATTTTTATTAAAATTAAAGGTAATACCGACCTCCGAAGGTCGGTATTTTACTTTTATTTTCATTAAAATTAAAGGTGATACCGACCTCCGGAGGTCGGTATTTTACTTTTATTTTCATTAAAATTAAAGGTAATACCGACCTCCGGAGGTCGGTATTTTACTTTTATTTTCATTAAAATTAAAGGCAATACCGACCTCCGGAGGTCGGTATTTTACTTTTATTTTCATTAAAATTAAAGGTAATACCGACTTCCGGAGGTCGGTATTTTACTGTTATTTTCATTAAATTTAAAGGTAATACCGACCTCCCGAGGTCGGTATTTTACTTTTATTTAATTATTTTGAATAAAATCGACCTCCGGAGTTAATATGAGTTAATATACGATCATTGAATATAATTAACCAAGTTATTCTATGTACTATAATGATCCGTCGTCTTGAATATATGTTTTTTTGTTGCGATATTGTACGTATATATATAGTACGTATTCAAAAGCTAATTAACTAATCGATAATCCATCCAAGTAATGGAATACCATTGTATTACGTACACACGAGGTAATATACGATTGTTGAGTAATGTAAATAAGCAAGTCCTATATATATAGTAATGATCTGTCGTCTTGAATATATGTTTTTTTGTGGCGATATTGTACGCATATATATAGTACGTATTAAAAAGCTAATTAACCAATCGATAATCCATCCAAGTAGTATGGAATACATTGTATTTTCATTAAAATTAAAGGCAATACCGACCTCCGGAGGTCGGTATTTTACTTTTATTTTCATTAAAATTAAAGGTAATACCGACCTCCGGAGGTCGGTATTTTACTTTTATTTTCATTAAAATTAAAGGTAATACCGACCTCCGGAGGTCGGTATTTTACTTTTATTTTCATTAAAATTAAAGGTAATACCGACTTCCGGAGGTCGGTATTTTACTGTTATTTTCATTAAATTTAAAGGTAATACCGACCTCCCGAGGTCGGTATTTTAATTTTATTTAATTATTTTGAATAAAATCGACCTCCGAAGTTAATATAAGTTAATATACGATCATTGAATATAATTAACCAAGTTATTCTATGTACTATAATGATCCGTCGTCTTGAATATATGTTTTTTTGTTGCGATATTGTACGTATATATATAGTACGTATTCAAAAGCTAATTAACTAATCGATAATCCATCCAAGCAATGGAATACCATTGTATTACGTACACACGAGGTAATATACGATTGTTGAGTAATGTAAATAAGCAAGTCCTATATATATAGTAATGATCTGTCGTCTTGAATATATGTTTTTTTGTGGCGATATTGTACGCATATATATAGTACGTATTAAAAAGCTAATTAACCAATCGATAATCCATCCAAGTAGTATGGAATACATTGTATTTTCATTAAAATTAAAGGCAATACCGACCTCCGGAGGTCGGTATTTTACTTTTATTTTCATTAAAATTAAAGGTAATACCGACCTCCGGAGGTCGGTATTTTACTTTTATTTTCATTAAAATTAAAGGTAATACCGACTTCCGGAGGTCGGTATTTTACTGTTATTTTCATTAAATTTAAAGGTAATACCGACCTCCCGAGGTCGGTATTTTACTTTTATTTAATTATTTTGAATAAAATCGACCTCCGGAGTTAATATAAGTTAATATACGATCATTGAATATAATTAACCAAGTTATTCTATGTACTATAATGATCCGTCGTCTTGAATATATGTTTTTTTGTTGCGATATTGTACGTATATATATAGTATGTATTCAAAAGCTAATTAACTAATCGATAATCCATCCAAGTAATGGAATACCATTGTATTACGTACACACGAGGTAATATACGATTGTTGAGTAATGTAAATAAGCAAGTCCTATATATATAGTAATGATCTGTCGTCTTGAATATATGTTTTTTTGTGGCGATATTGTACGCATATATATAGTACGTATTAAAAAGCTAATTAACCAATCGATAATCCATCCAAGTAGTATGGAATACATTGTATTTTCATTAAAATTAAAGGCAATACCGACCTCCGGAGGTCGGTATTTTACTTTTATTTTCATTAAAATTAAAGGTAATACCGACCTCCGGAGGTCGGTATTTTACTTTTACTTTCATTAAAATTAAAGTTAATACCGACCTCCGGAGGTCGGTATTTTACTTTTATTTTCATTAAAATTAAAGGTAATACCGACTTCCGGAGGTCGGTATTTTACTTTTATTTAATTATTTTGAATAAAATCGACCTCCGGATGTCGGTATTACCTTTAAAATATTTGTAATAATCACTATTTTTCTATTGTGTATAACACTAAGAGGTCGTTTGGTAGCTAGTTAAAGTTATATAGGTATTAGTTATGTAGATATTAGTTATGAGGTAATCTATATATTATTTATACATGTATTAGTTATGTAGAGATTAGTTATTCATGTATTAATTATACAAGTATTACTTATTCCACCTTCTATATCCTGTATAAGATAATACATAGATTCCCTCATAACTTATACATCGTCTTGAATATACATATGTCTCGTCTAGTGATGTATATACGTATATATATATATAGTACGTATTCAAAAGCTAATTAACCGATCGATAATACATATCCAAATACGTAGTATGGATACGTCATATATTACGTACATATGAGTTAATATACGATCATTGAGAAATGTAATTAACCAAGTCCTATATATTATATATAATAATGATCCATCGTCTTGAATATATGTCTCGTCTAGTGATGTACGTATCTACATAGTACGTATTCAAAAGCTAATTAACCAATCGATATATAATCCATAACCAAGTAGTATGGAATATGTTGTATATTACGTACATATGAGTTAATATACGATCATTGAATATAATTAACCAAGTTATTCTATGTACTATAATGATCCGTCGTCTTGAATATATGTTTTTTTGTTGCGATATTGTACGTATATATATAGTACGTATTCAAAAGCTAATTAACTAATCGATAATCCATCCAAGCAATGGAATACCATTGTATTACGTACACACGAGGTAATATACGATTGTTGAGTAATGTAAATAAGCAAGTCCTATATATATAGTAATGATCTGTCGTCTTGAATATATGTTTTTTTGTGGCGATATTGTACGTATATATATAGTACGTATTAAAAAGCTAATTAACCAATCGATAATCCATCCAAGTAGTATGGAATACATTGTATTACGTACATATATGAGGTAATATACGATCATAGAGTAATATAATTAATCAAGTCCTGTATATTAAATGGTCCATCATCTTGAATATATATGTCTCATCTTTAGTGATGTATGTTTATATATATAGTACATATTCAAAAACTAATTAACTAATCGACAATTCATCCAAGTAGCTAGTGGAATACATTGTATTACGTACATATGAGGTACTATACGATGACGATCGTTGAGTAATATAATTAACCAAGTCCTATATATTACTGGTCTGTCGTCTTAAATATATGTCTCGTCTAGTAATGATGTACATATATAGTACGTATTCAAAAGCTAATTAATTAATCGATTGATAATCCATTCAAGTAGTATGAAATACATTGTATAGTAGCATAATCATTGAGTAATGTAACGAATCAATAATGTATCCGAGTTTATGAAATATGTTGATGATTAAATAATTTTTATTAATTACTTTTAGTTTTTTTAAAAAAATCGACCTCAAGTGGTCGGTTTTATCAAAAAATACTTTATTTTTTAAAAATACCGACCTCAAGTGGTCGGTTTTATCAAAAAATACTTTATTTTTTAAAAATACCGACCTCAAGTGGTCGGTTTTTTTTTTTTTTTTTAATTTTGTTACCTAAAAACCCTAACACCCTAACATTCACACTCACACTCACACTCACACCACCTTCACCACCGGCTGCTGCACACTCACACCACCCTCACCACCCTCACCACCGGCCGCTGCTGCTGCTGACGCTGCCCCTGCTGCTGCTGCCGCTGCCGCTGCTGCTGCTGCCGCTGCCGCTGCTGCTGCTGACGTGCTGACGCTGCCGCTGCTGACGCTGCCGCCGCTGCTGCTGCTGCTGACGCTGTTGGTGCCTTGCACCGCTGCCGCTGCTGCTGCACATTGCTGCCGCTGCTGCTGCTGAGGTTGCTGCCGCTTCTCCTTCCGCTGCTGCTGCCGCTGCTGCTGCCGCTGCTGCTGCCGCTGCTGCTGCTGAAGTTTGTTATCGCCTGCCGCTGCCGCCTATCGCCGTCTTTGTTGCTGCTCCGGTGGGGGTCCATCAAGGTAAGTAATTTTAATTTTCTTGTTAATTAATTATAGTTATTAAATTAGGGTTTATCTTTGTTAATTTTAGTTACTAAATTAGGATTTATCATTTAACTAGGGCATGTCATTGTTAATGTATTTGTTTAGCATAAGTGTCAACACTAGTTGATCCTATTGATGACAAAATTGATTTTCTTGGAAGATCAATTTATGTCCACCTAGTGTTGACACTTAGTCTTTAATTTAGTTATAATGTATTTGTTTAGCATAAGTGTCAACACTAGTTGATCCTATTGATGACAAAATTGATTTTCTTGCAAGATCAATTTGTGTCCATCTAGTGTTGACACTTAGTCTTTAATTTGATTATAATGTGGTTGATTAGTAAGTGTCAAGACTAGTTGATCCTATTGATGACAAAATTGATTTTCTTGATTTCTGGGAATGCCTATTACTCTTGGTTGAAGCTGAGTTCCCATGTTGAACACTGAGAAAACACAGAACTATGGCTAAGACTAAGTAAATAGTAACATTAACTGACACAATGTTATGTGCTCTTATGCCATTCAAATAAATTACGGCCTTAGAAATTGACAGAAGTAGATTTTTGAGAACATTAAACAAATTTTAGCTGCTCAATAACAGCTCTTAGAAAAAATGAATATCATATTCTATTAAAAATCAGATGACCAGATTGCATTGTACTTGTACTTTGGAAAATCAAAGTACTACTACTGGGAATGTATCCTTTTGAATTGGATGGCCTGATTATCACAGACGTGCGCTGGAGATATTGAATAGCAAAAAAAACATACAATTACAATAACAACATACCCAAATATAATCCGACAAAGTGAGGTATGGGGAGGATAGAGTGTACATAGACCTTACCCCTACTCCAGGGGTAGAGAGGTTGTTTCTGATAGACCCTCGTATCTAGGAAAAATCGTCCAAGCATTCAAGAAAAAGAAGTAGCATAAATAGTAACAAGACAGTAACTACAACAAAATAATATGATAGCCGAAGTACAACAAGAAACCATAGACTTGGAAGGATAAAAGCCAGAGCCCCTAAGTCTTTTAGCATTAGCACGGGGAATTTGGGATTCTACTCTTACTCATCTGACAAAGGAAAGTTTGAAGATTCATATAAAGCACTAAACACTAATTGTAATCTTTCTTTGGCATGACTAGAACAGATAGGAAGAAATCACCTAGTGTTTTTGTCTCTGATGGGATTTGAACCTGAGACCTCACGGTGCTCAACCCACTTCATTGACCACTTTTTTCCCTTAGAGAAGAACAACAATAACTCCTGAATCCTAAACTAATCGGATGACCCTTATGAATTCTCAATACCCATTCCTAAGATTACTCTAATACATACAGATCTCTGACTCCAGGGACCTTATGAATAAACTTAATCCAACATGGGCAACACATATGAACAGGAAGAATTCAAACCCCACATCGAAGTTTGTGCTTTTAACTCGTAATCAAAAAAGGGGTAAGGGTTTTTTGTTACCGCTAAAGAGGATGTGAAATAAACGGAGGGAGAAAGCATAAGAGACTTACACAAAGGCTTCGCCGGAGAAACAGACAGAGTTCAGCTGCCAAGGAAATGTGGAGTAGAGCACTGCAGAACAAACATGGGATTCTCACTAATTTAAACCTTGTACAGAGTGTGTGTAAATTAAAGAGCGGATTTTTTTATTTCTACCTTCTTTTTGCTAAATATTTTTCTTTATTTAAACATGACAAAATTTCATAAATAACTATAATTTGCTAAATTATTCAGAGCCCATAGCTTAAGTTTCTTAATTACAAAGCGTAGCTAATTTGAAGTTCTAAAATCAGCTCTCAATTTGTATATAAACACTTATATACGTATATACCATAAAAAATGATTCCTAAAAATCAGTTAGAAAAAATCTTTTTAAAATGGAAATTTCCATAAATCATGCATCTTTTACTCTCATTAATATTCTCTCTTCATAATTGACTGATAAAGCTGAAAAATCTCATATACAAATAACCATTCATATACTTTGCAATTTCATATACTCATGTGTTCACCATCTAATGTATATATGTATTTGAGATTCAAGTTAACTAAGCATATACATTTCAAATGTATATACTGATATGTATAAATCTCATATACATTTTAATCAAAAGTTTGAATCTCAAAGTATGAATCTCATATACATTTGAACCTCAAAAGTATGAATCTCATATACAAATGTATAACAAAAAAAAAAGCATTCCAATTGCACAAATTTTAATTGTATATATCAAATTGAGATTCATGTTAACTAAGCATATACGTTTCAAATGTATATAGTGATAGGTATAATCTCATATACAAAACTCAACTGAGATTCAATTATACAAAACTCAAACCTAGATTCAATTTTTTTTTTTGTATATACATTTTAAAATTTTCTTATTTTATTTTGTATTTGTATATACACGTGTCATATGTGAATGGTGATTTGAGCTATTATTGACAAGTTTGGAGAGAGAATATATGGTAAATAAAGATGCCCATGATTTATGTTGTTTTCCATTTTTAGATAATATACATTTCTTTCCCCCCAAAATGTATATGTTGCCCAAAATAATAGCTACTTGTTTTAAACTATACCTATAAAATGTAATTATGTAAAAGTTAACACATATCCCGTAATTAAGCCCTTCAATATTTTATGTCCCATAATTTTTCCTTTAAACATCGGGTGCTAGGTATCATATTGAAATTGAATTTTTTATTAGGCCTTTGGCCATATAAATTAAAAATATATTTATTTTATTTGAATTTTTTTAAGTTGATTTCGAGTTGAAATTGTGTTTGACCATAGTATTTGAAGTTAATATTTAGAATTCAAATATATTTTTTTAAAAAAATTGAACATGCAATATTATAATTTAAATGAGGTTATTTTATGAAAATAAAAATTTAGAACTTTTTTGAAAAAAAATATTAAAAAGTAAAAAAAGTGAAACCAAATAAAGTTTTCTAAAATTGAAGTTGTATTTGTTTTTTGTATGGTCAAACAAGGATTTCGAAATAAAGTAAATATGTATTTCAAAATAAAGTGAATAATATTTATGGTCAAATGAATCCTTAATATTACGATTTTGATATTATGGTACATGATAAGATATTAGTATGCATTTTAGTTTTGTATGGATATTCGGCAGGTGCGAAACGCACATGAATCGCACGTCAAAAGGGCGCGTCCTTTTCGACTCACTGTTTTGTGACATGCGATGAGGCATGCGACACGCACAATGTCTTGTGCGTTTCGCACCTCCATCGCACATCACGGTCAGTTCTGGCAGACATGCGATGAGGCATGCAACACGCACAATGCCTTGTGCATTTCGCACCTCCATCGCACATCGCAGCCAGTTCTAGCAGCGTCACTGGACGCTTGTGCGATGGGACGTGCGTCACGCACTTCCTCTTGTGCGTTTCACACATCGTCCCATCGTATCTGAAACAGTGCAACTTTTCTGAATCGTTGCTTCCTTTATGAAGCAGTGTTTTTTGGTTATAAATATATGATTCTTCCTCAGATATGAAGCACGAAATAAAGTACTATTAGAGTACAATATTGTTAAGTATACTTCTACATTTCTTCTAAAATTCAAGTGTGATTTACTACCGTTGGGTGGTTCGTTGTTCAACTGAATTTGAGGTATCACTATTCTGTTGATGTTAATCGTTCTATCGTGGGAGGATACATTCCATCAACCTCGGGTGCTTGAGGGGAATAATTTCCTTAAGGACACACTGTGTATTCAGTGGGCTCGATTTCTTCTTCATCTCTTTTTCTTGTTTCTACTTCTTGTTTTAAATACAAATTTTATTTATCACCCAAATAATAATTAGAATATTGCTTAATTCGTATTGTCCAGCTATGAATCAGAAGTACGATACTTAAGCTTTCTAACCTAAAATATTTTGAAGTTATCCTCACATTTTTCAACACTGATGAAAGAGGGCACATGTACATTTATGAGATTGCAATAATCATATGGGAATACTGCTCTTTAGAGATCCTCACGGATTGGTAATCCATTTTTTTTTAAATGCTTGAGAAATGAGAGAGATTGGTGAAATTACCCTGATTCAAAATGTTTATTTGTGTGATTTTAGATTGGTTGACAGATGGGTAGACTTTTAAGCATTTATACAGGCATATATGTTTTTAATAGTCACTTGTAAAGCAGCAATTTTCAAAAAGATGAAAAAAACGAGAGACTTAAAATGTTTCTTAATTTCTTAAGGAAGTTCCATTAAAAACAAATAAGAGATTAAGAACATTGTTGCTTGGTTCCTAAGTTACTGAAGTTAAGGATATAGTTATTTTACTAACAAGATGTATTGCATCCATAATCTGCTTAAAGAATTCATATTTCTATTTTATATAAGCGAGCAAGAGGGATGAACGCAGCTATAAAAGTCCCATTCATTATTCTATGATATTTTACCCCTAAATATTAAAATTTGTGCAATTGGAATGCTTTTTTTTTTGTTATACATTTGTATATGAGATTCATACTTTTGAGGTTCAAATGTATATGAGATTCATACTTTGAGATTCAAACTTTTGATTAAAATGTATATGAGATTTATACATATCAGTATATACATTTGAAATGTATATGCTTAGTTAACTTGAATCTCAAATACATATATACATTAGATGGTGAACACATGAGTATATGAAATTGCAAAGTATATGAATGGTTATTTGTATATGAGATTTTTCAGCTTTATCAGTCAATTATGAAGAGAGAATATTAATGAGAGTAAAAGATGCATGATTTATGGAAATTTCCATTTTAAAAAGATTTTTTCTAACTGATTTTTAGGAATCATTTTTTATGGTATATACGTATATAAGTGTTTATATACAAATTGAGAGCTGATTTTAGAA